>OX457037.1:50073906-50148906 GCA_949752735.1 Lumbricus terrestris
CACACACAAACACACACACAGAGACAAACACACACACATACACACACAAACAAACACACAGAAGAGCTTAGGCATACACTTGCTAATGAGTATGGGAATAACCAAATTACAGTGCTATCATAAATAGTTCAGATGAATGTTTTACTGGGATTACATTATTTTCTGGTGAAGTGCACATATTCATGGAGACAACAATCCAACAGGTGGTCGGCGTTTCCTTGGCAGCAAAACAGCAACGTCACTTCACACGCCAAGTCAAGCGCATTTACCAATGAAGAGATGGAAGGCAGTTTTTTTAACGTGGCTGTACACAAAATGTGCAATTCTAAGTGCATTTGTGCAGTTGTAGAAGCACTTCTGCACAGTTAAAACTAGCAAAAGAGGTCATTGTCATCCGATTGGAAGTAATTTACCATGGATGATGGGAAAGGAAAGAAGGGGTTGTGCAGTTCTAAAAATTCCTTTAAAACAGCCCTGATGGAAGGGAAGTTCTAAGACTGAATTGCGTGTTGATTTAGAAATAGTAATTGTCTGATTGTAGGAGAGATCTATTTGTTGGCGACCAGTTGGCCGTCTCCAACGAGTCCAACCGGAAAGATCTACAGACTAATCGACCCAAGAAGGTATCGGAGTGGATGACCAGTAGCCTATCTTCTATTCAACATATTAACATGACCAGGGCAATAGTTTTACAAGTCTAATCTTTCATATTATGGTCTCAGTAGAGGAGCTAAGCAATCAGGAAGTTATTCAGCAAGTCGAAGAAATTAAATGTAAAGAAGGGCCTTAGGACAATTACCTCGGACAATTACCACCCATCCCCCGGACAATTACCCGTCCCCTATGACAATAGCCCCATGCTATGTGAGAGACAACTTTCCGGGGGGGGAGGGTAATTGTCCTGTCACCGTAAAGAAGATATTAAAAATTGTAAACAATTTTGGCGAGTCACATAATTATGGCAGATCGATTAGAGTAAAATGGACCGCATTCTCTTCGTCCTTCTCCTACTTTTACCCTCTTCCTTCTCTTCCTCGTCCTCATCCTTTTCTTCTCCTCCTCTTCCTCTTTCTCCCTCTTCTTCTTCTTCTTCTTCTTCTTCTTCTCCTTTATACATAGGCGTAGGAGACGGGGGTCCAGGGGGGCAAATGCCCCCCCAAATTTCGGGCAAGTCTGATTTTTCGGGCAAATTGACCCGGGAAAATATTAACCAAACTTGTCAAAATTCAACGTTCATTAGTACACCACATTATCTCCCAGTTCCAACTTGCCCGAATGGAGTTAAATATTAGCTCACAACAACGATGGATAGCAGAAATTCCCGAAAAAGTTCTGAATTCACGGTAGTATTGTAAATAATGGCGAGAGTCGCAACAAATTCAAGAGCCGAAATTTGCCCGAAAATCTTGCCCGATTCAAGTTAGATATTAGCTCACAACAACCATTGACAGCAGAAATTCCCGAAAAATTCTGAATTCACGGTAGCATTTGGTAAATAATGGCGAGAATCGCAACAAATTCAAGAGCCGAAATTTGCCCGAAAATCTTGCCCGATTCGAGTTAGATATTAGCTCACAAATTAACAACCATTGACAGCAGAAATTCCCGAAAAAGTTCTGAATTCACGGTAGTATTGTAAATAATGGCGAGAATCGCAACAAATTCAAGAGCCGAAATTTGCCCGAAAATCTTGCCCGATTCGAGTTAGATATTAGCTCACAAATTAACAACCATTGACAGCAGAAATTCCCGAAAATTTCTGAATTCACGGTAGCATATTGTAAATAATGGCGACAATCGTAGCAAATTCACGAGCCGATAATTTGCCCGAAAATTGCGACTATTCGTGGCATTTGGGGAAATTCACAGCATTCAAGCCAGGTGTTAGGCCTACAGATCACGGAATTCACTGCCTGAATGACATCGAAATTTCGTCTATCCCTGGTCATGAGACAAAATAGACATGATAATCGTGCGATATCATCAATATTGAGCGTGCAGATCTTGTTCTGCTCTCTGAGAAATCTCCGATCTTTTCCTTCTTGTCAAGTGTGCGGGACCAGGGTGTTAACTAAGCACATTTCGAAAAGAACACGTTCCACTTATTTTCATTTAAGGTGCCTCAGGATCTCTCGCCGTTCTGTCGCCACCCACTGGCTTCCTCTCCGTGCTCAGGTGTATACAATCTAAATTCCTCACTCTGATCTTCAAGGCTCAGCGGGGTTTTGCCCCAATTATCTGACCGACGTTATACCAAGCCTTAACTTAACTAAGGCCTCACTGCATGAGTCTCCTCCAACCGTTCACTTCGTTCATCCAACAGACTTGACTCTTGTTTCCGCCTTCTAGAACTGCTGTTGCTCAGTCTTGATCATTTGCCTCAATTGGTCCTTCTCTTTGAAATGAGCTTTATCCTTACGTTCGCTCTACACTTTCTCCATCAGTTTCCATTCTTCCTTCTCTCCTTTTAAAACCTGCCTCTTCGCGTGTGTTCTTGCGCACTAGTAGCGCCTCTGAACGGTTCACCCGACTAGATGCGCATGGGTAGATGATTAAATATGATACAATACAAAGCAATGTACAATTATGAATTTAATCAGTTGCTCGTGTGAAAGTTGACAGGGGTTGTGGTAAAGTGTCAGGAATATAATACATAGACTATACATAGGCCTAATAAATTTGCGCATAGGCCTAAAATTACCCAGCCTGGTCCCTATAATATGACTGGGTTCAGGGTATTTGCCCCTCTGCCCCTTGTCCCCGGGTGTGGGTGCAAGAACAGAGATGGTTATGTGCGCACGACGTCAATTATTCCGGGTTTATGTTTTCGGGCAAAAATTAAATTTTTTGCCCCCCACTGCTGAAATGTCCCCTACGCCTATGCCTTTATATATGCATATTTATATACATATATATTATATTTGTATATGTTTAGACGTGGAGATCCTGCTAAATGTCGATCGAACAAGAACAAGACGAAGCTTGACATGGAAGTGAATTTCCAGTCGAATCAAAAGGACACCGTTTCAGCACCAAAGGGTCGGCTCAACGACGCCACACAACTCCGCGATGTGTCAGGTAAAATTAAATACAACTTGAAGCCAACAGTTACTGTTAAAGTCGAGCAATATGACGTAGAAATAAACGACATATAACTAAAGACTGTTAGAATAACATGAGCACACCTGTAATAGGCCTACTAAATTTAGACAACAATTAAAACTCGAGCTTAGTAATTTTTCTCAATATTAATATTAATGCTAATCTTATTACTTTTGTCATACTTAGGCTATTACTACTACCAGGTATTACCTCTGCTGCTGCTACTATATACTAAACTACTACTACTACTACTGCTACTGCTACTGCTACTGCTACTGCTACTGCTACTTCTACTGCTACTAATACTGCTGCTACTGCTGCTGCTGCTGCTACTGCTGCTACTGCTACTGCTGCTGCTGCTGCTGCTGCTGCTGCTACTGCTACTGCTACTACTGCTACTACTGCTGCTGCTGCTGCTACTACTGCTACTACTGCTACTACTGCTACTACTACTACTACTACTACTACTAGTACTACTACTACTACTGCTACTACTGCTACTGCTACTACTACTACTACTACTACTACTACTACTACTACTACTACTACTACTACTACTACTACTACCACCACCACCCGTACCACTATAGTCACTGCCAATACTACTTCTGCTAATACTGCAGCTATTATTATACTACTACTAATGCTACTATTGCTACTACTGCTATCATTATCAATATAATGCATTATGTTAGAAACACCATCTGATATCAAACATCAACTGAGTGAAGAACTTGATAATATGCCAATAATTGTCCCGAACACAGCAACCGTTTCAGATGAGATATAATTAATTGAATCCATGTAAAACTGAAGCTGCCATTCTCTCCGAGTTACAAGGCGAGCGGGTTACAGAGCTCTTTACAGCGAAAAGACGGCGTACGTGTAGCTTCAGCGTGTTTACACTCGTGACAAATATTCACTTTGAGTAAACTGTGTTCTCAATCATTTATAATTATAGGTCTAATTAGGAAATTCGAAGAAAACAAAAACGATTAACAATCTTAAAAGCATACATCTAATCGGCAAAGGGTCTAATTTAATTAACTGGGCCGAAGGGAACGAAAAAACACCAGAAAACTTTATAGGAAGTTGGCCTATAAACAGGATCGTGATCTTCTATTTTTAGGTTTGGGTCCACTATTCCGAGGGTCCACTATTCCGAACCCTAACCCTAAACCTAACCCCAAACCTAACTATATAACGCTAACCCTAACTCACCCCAACCCTAACCATAACCCTAACCATGACCATAACCCCAAACCTAACCCTAAACCTAACCTTAACCCACCCCAACCCTAACCTCAACCCTAACCCCAACCCTAACCACAAACCTAACCCTAAACCTAACCATAACCCACCCAACCCTAACCCTAACCCTAACCCACCCTAACCCAACCCTAACCCCACCCCACCGTTACCCTAACCTGGCTAACCACCAAGGATAACGAACAAATTATAGCGGATATTGGGAATAGTGGACCCTCGGAATAGCGGGCCGACACCCTATTTTGATGGCATTAACTTTTCTTCTTCTTTCTTCACAGGATTTCGTTATCGACTGTTGATGACGATTCTCGTTCTGATTGGTGGAGTCGTATGTGACCGACAGAGCATCTAGTCAGCACCTTTGACAGTTACACGTACCATTAGATAAAGGCGCTACGGCATAGCCATATAGGTGTATAAATGCACATGTACATGAATACACACATGTCTACGAACATACATTTATGCATTATACATATTCATGTATAGATCTATACACATGCATATGCTTCATGCAATCATATGCATGTGTACAACAACGCTATACATACGTTCAAACAATGTGCGAACCTTCGGAACCTGCACGTATATGATAATACTTACAATGCATTATAGGCATGCAAACATGCATACAAACATATGTATAGTAAATACACTATATATACACATAGGTCTTCCCGCATATAGGGTCTAGGCCTATATATAGGCCCTAGATATTTGGTTTTCATGACAGAAAGATATATGCATATGCAGATAACCCTAAAGGAGCGTTTGACCCTCACCGACTTATATTAATTTATTATTTCAGGCCGCTATCATTATTTTTCTGGCAATCACGTAAGATCGTTCTCTATCCCCACCTCCCACCCTTCCCCCACACACACCAACTTCCATTTGGTAGTCGCCACTGAACCCTTATCAATACCTAAGCATCGACAAACATTGCTGGATCACTGTTGCCACATAGTCTATCTTACGTTTTCGTTTATTTAATTTGCATAAACGCAGAAGGAAAAAAAAATAATGGAACACAGGAAAGAGAAACAATAATAACAATTAAGTTAATTGTAAGCCTTTTTACTTTAGTCTGTGGAGAAGCCAAATGCAAGTGACTTACATAATTACGGCTGACTGCTAGCAATTTTGCTGGTGGTCGGTTGCAAGTCAAGCTGTCAAAAAACGACGAATACTGGTGGCCTTTTAAACATGACTCCAATGCTGTTGATGATGATATACGAAGCTGCATTTAAGCAAACAAAGCTTAGAGAGGCTGATGATCATTAAAGGGATTGCCCAGAAGAGACAGTACAAGGAATAGCCAATTAGCAGCGGTTAAAACAATAACATTTGCAGGAACCACCGCCTGAAATTCTCCAGGAACCATGTCCGCCAATTGAGCTCCATCATATTCTGGAATAATCGCGTGAAGTTCTTCAGATTTTGCCATCTGCAGTCTTATTATTGTCTGGCTGAAGACCAGTCACAGTGATGGGACATTCGACCAATGTACTTCACCAATGAACTGGCGATTCTTCGAACATAATCACCATCGTAAAGCGAAAATCAGTAGCGCTCATATAGTGGCTGCTAATTACCGAATAATTCAACATCAACTGTCTATATTAACATCAATAACATGACGGGTGGGTGCCAGGTCTTGACTGTCGCTACTTTATTACAATATTATTACTAAACTTTATTATTACTTCTGTGTTTTGTTTTACATCTCTGACCTGTAATGTTATTATCTGGTGCGTTATGTCACTTGGAATTGTCTTACATTGAAATTAAACGAATAATTATAGGCTACTACTAATGAAGCATCTATATAGCTGGGCATTGACGTATGCTACCGAAAGCGGCTGAACATCTGTATGAGCTGAATCCGTAGCAGTGGGAAACTTAGCGGAAGGATATAAGTCAAAGCACGCAGGCACTTGAAAGTTGAAACATTGGAAGGTTGCTCTGAGGCATGTTGTAACGGTGTTACAGAAACGATAGAAGCAAGTTTTTTTTACCTACATGCGCAGCATGATGCGCCGGATCTCTGAATTTCAGTTTCCGTTATTTATATGTTGTTACCACCTGCCCTTGTTACTTCTAGCCTCGGTCTCCTCTACTATAGTAATATACCCATAGTGCTAATTGATGCACACCTATGGCATTTGCTTGCTTTTTTAAAATATAGCCGAACACACACACACGCACACACCACACACACACACACGCACACACACACCTACACACACACACACACACACACACACACACACACACATATATATATATATATATATATATATATATATTTGATATTCTTGTATGATATCTGAGGTTTTTAGTTAGCCTACCGTAACTTACTATAATTTTATAATAGACTATACTTAATAGGTCTACGTAGCAGTGTAGGCTATACGCACTGCAGGACGTTGAACTTCGTTGAAGGTGGACAGGTTTCACTTCCAGGTTGTGCCTGTAGCCCACGTGTAGGCCCTACTCAATATGTGAAGAACATGGTAGCAACTGCCAACCTCAACAGTGCAGAAGTGTAAGTTCGTGTTGCTTAATTTTGCATAATTATGACGATATGAATCATCTTGCAACGTTTAATTATAGAAGCCTGTTTCCGAAAAAATGATTATCGATAGCCTAGCAGTGCGTCATGTGATTTGAAAACCCGTCACCATTGGCCATTTCGGAAACTCTGTATAGGGCAAGGACTTTCCCTAATAGGCCTATATCAATCTTTTAAACACTAAATAATGGTAGCACAGTAACAAGACAAAAGAAGTAAATATACAAAGGAATAAAGCATTCTCAGGAGAGGACACCTGCATGCCTGCATAAATACTAATTACAGACAATATATAGTCTAAGCTGACTTAATACAAATATATGCCGTGCATGCATAGATATTAGGCCTATAAGCACACGTAATTATATATATATACTCTACAGACTATACATATATATATTATCTGCACATATTTCTATAGGCTATAATAATATAGGGCCTATGTTATAACTTCTATGTTGACCATAGCCTATAATAATAATAATCAATCTTTCTTTCCAGGCAGTGGTGGCTCAAAACAAGAATAATATATAAACGGAAAATAACAAGAGCACAAACACTTATAATATATATGGTGCGTGAGAAAAACACGATACAAATCTAACAACATCATTAATATTTCTCTAAACATCTAACATTGTTCACATGGCTTCTAAACATGGTATCCTCATTCACCTCCATGCTGATGACACACAGCTTAGCCTATACATTAAACCGAATGTCAAAGATATTGGAAATGTTAAATCTCCACTAATTAACTGTCTCTCTTATATATCCAAACATGGTGCTCATCCATGCTTAATGCGTCTAAGACGGAACTTGTCTGGTTCATCCGTCAACCAATGTCTACCACTGACATACCGGTACCCCAACGCTGTCCCTAACCTTAGTCCAGACTGCTCCATTAGACCAGTTGATGTTGTCCGAGACCTCGTTGTGCTTCTCGATAATAGGCCGACTCTTTTATAAAATAACAGATAATTATACTCCATGACAAAATTCTGTTTTTCCCATCTCAGATAATAATAATAATAATAATAATAATAATAATAATAATAATAATAATAATTTTCGTTTAATCAACAATCCGGTTGACAGACCGCAACCGGTTACAGTGTACAATTATGGAGTTGAAACAATTTACAGGAACTCAGATTACAGATTGCATAAATCTTAACTATACCAACTGAACAGACAGCCTGCAATAGCCTACATGGCGCTAATAGCAGCCTACAGAGCAAATCCGCCCAACGGGGGTTCGAACTCACTACCTCTCGCACTCTTGGCCAGCGTGTTATCCATTACTGTACCGCCTCCCCCTCCCCCCCCCCCCATCGGGCAAGTCAGGAAACATCTAAAGTTGTTGAAGTGCCACAAACTGAATAGACTTATGAAACTTCAACTGCAAACTGCCGAGTAGGTACATGTAGCTGTAATGCAGATTCGTCATTAAGAGCCAGGAAACCTCACACAATTGCCAAAACAGATTCGATTTATAAATTGAAAATGCAAAACAATGGACAATGGTAAAAAATGTAGTGACGGAGTTTGTAACTCGATCTATTTTGTTGTTAGGGTCGTCACAACTTTCGAAATCTTTCCAAGGGGTCGCCGCACTAAAATAGGTTGAGAACCGCTGACATAGACTAATTAAAGCAGCGATAGGCCTTTATAGGCCAAAGAAAAACGACACTGTGCCGCATGCGTTTAAATCCCGAGAGCTCAAGCATGAGTAGGCCTATAGGTCCAGCTAAAAAGAAACACAATAACTTTAGGCCAATATATTGCCACTAAAATTAGATACTAGACTTAGGCTAAACTGCAGCTAATAATATGACCGTTAACTGCAGCCTACTACTTCCCTCCAATGTATCGCTGTGATGAAGATGAGTTCTCTCTTCCCGAAGGCCTGAGTCATGGTATAAAGTCTCCCCCGATACAAAGCCCCCCTCCCTAAATAGAGTCTTCCCCTGGCTTAATATCTGCACTAGAAGAACATTTCTGATGTAAAAGTATATATTTTTTCTTGTTAAATAATTTAGCAACGTAAACTAACGGTTCAACCTGCTCTTCTATAAATTTCATGCGACTGCGACCCATATCACGTTGAAAGGGGAGACTATATTTCGTGGACGGAGGAAATATCCCCCCCCCCAAACTTTATTTCAGAATATAGGCCCTACTCTCCTGGGACGAATTTCTTCTGGGACAGATCCGCCGGGAGGAGAATCTGTCTCGAAATAAAGTCTCCGGGGGCAGACTTATAGGGGGAGACTCTGACAAGCGACACCGGTCCATGGCTTTAAAGTCATCGAGGGATGAGATGAGTGAGTTGGTTTCCCGTTACCTTCACAGGCAATTGTGTGAGTCGGACCTGCAGACCATGCATCTTAGCCACCGACGCTGGCAGCAATAGTCACTGATAATCTAGACTTTTTTCTGTTTTCATGATTACGTTAGACAGTAAGTTAAACGTTACCATCAACATTGACCTTGAATTCGGCTTGACAATGCTTAAAATGTTTATTTTATCTGGTATAGGCCTAGATAACATAATAATTATCATGATAACTAGCCTATAGCCTAATGGGCCCATTTGTTGTCGTTTAATTCGCAGTTTGAAAGTTTTTTAATGGTTATATTGATACAGTTTTGTTGTCATAACATGTGAAAATTGTAAACAAACATATTTTAGGCAGTTATAAAGGGAATAGATTTACAGGATGATTCACTGAATCCTTGCTGTTATTACAAGTATCATAAACGATCATTGAATATATAGTCCATCCATTGTTTACGTTATATATATATATATATAATTATATAAGATATATATATATGTTGATATATATTACGTTATATATACATAGACCTAGGCTTAAACGTCTATAACCATCGTCACGACATCATAAATGTTGCGATCTTCGGCTATATGCTTCATATATTATATGCCTAACAATATATATGCTATCAGGCTACAAGCACATGATAGGGAGAAGGTGACTATAATTTTATGTAGGCCTATATCTTTCGGCTCCCTCCAACAGCAAGGTCTGGAAGTCATGATCGTCGATTTATATAATAGATATATAGCCTATATGTATTGTATGCCTTTATGTAGGCTACTGATAAACCGCGTGTCAGGCGATTATGTGTGGCGGATGCTGAGCCAAAAACTGATAGACGACTTCGTATACCTAGATCCTGTTTTCAGCTGAATGGCCCATAGGCTAATCTTGTAAGACTCAAGGGATCACTGACAAGTGACAACCGGCTTTCACAGGCATAGACGCTATATTATTTTGTAGGGCCTATGTGAAAGAGCTATCACGTGGTAAACTTCTACAGTATAATTATACGACATCAACAATTAATTATTTTTTATATATGCTATTATATAATTATGAGCCTACAAGTTCGGTACAAGGTGAGGTGTGCCTATATATGTGTGAAGGCAATTGTGTGTATTATGTGGTGACGATGCCTGGGAATTAGGCTACTAAAAAAAACGTTTTATTGCATTCTTGAGACCGTCTTAATTCTCAGCCGGGTCTGGGTATACTGTGATGCACAAATGGACATAGTGGATATAAATAAGTCTACAATAAATTTTCATTTAAATAATTTGGACGAGAGAATATTAAAAAATTTAAGGTCGCATAAATAGGCCTAATTCATGTTAAGAAGCTGGGTTTTAAAGATGAACTATGGTCGTTAAGGTGAGTATCATTTAGGATTGGAAGGTGGAAGATCCGAGGATCACATTAGTAGGGTAGGAGTAGGGATATGAATTTATTTGAACAGAGGATACATCAGTTTTGGGTGGAAAGCCCGAGGTGTGATAAAATAGAGTTCCTATGAAAAGTTTGTCTACGCCTTGACCAATGTAGATTATGTTCTGGCAGAGATAGCCTAATGACCAATAGTCTATTAGTGAACTGGGGGGGTAAGAGGTCGATTTTTTCCTTTTTGCATATTCGTATAGTACATTGTATTAGCTAATTATTCATCAAGTAGGCTATCAAAGCTAAAATCCGTCTGGAAATATTTTAAATCAATTTTTTTGTGAATGTTGTATCTTTTCAAAGTGTATAAATCTGACTTTGTATTGCAATTTCTAATTATTGTCGTCGGTCATATAACCTTTCACCCCTATTGAACTTGGTATTCTCTGAAAGCAGGGCTGTTTTAAGGAATTTTTAGAACTGCACAACTCCTTCTTTCCTTTCCCATCCTCCATGGTAAATTACTTCCAATCGGAGGACAATGACGTTTTTGCTAGTTTTGACTGTAGACCTACAGAAGTGCTTCTACAACTGCACAAATCCGTTTAGAACTGCACATTTTGTGTACAACTGCACGTTAAAAAGAGCCCTGTCTGAAAGCTGAGACTGTGGGCCATCAATGTCGATCATGCAAATTTTTTTCAGGTCATGATAATAAGCAGAACTTGGAAAAATAAAATAAAATAATTTTCATTTAATCAACAATCCGGTTGACAGACCGCAACCGGTTAAATTATGCAGGTACAATTATGCAGTTGAAACAATTTACATGCACTCAGATAACAGAATAGCCTACATAATTCTTAACTATACCAACTGAGCATAGTGGCGACTCTTAGTAAACAAATGAAACTGGGGTGATCACCTTTACCTCGCGTTTCCCGAAAACTGCAATACCGCAGTTTCGGACACTAAAATATCAATGACTCGGACCACTCGGTCAAGTAGGCCCAATCAAGATATTTGATCACAATAGGACTTGTTTTAATGGGGAACTTCTAGTTCTACTGTTTAACACGTACGGTATCAAAATGTCATTTTCGACTTTTATGACATAGGCCTAAGCCTGGTTTCCATGCATTATGTACGTATATATAACACCGGCGAATAGGCCTATAATTATATAAGCAGGTCTCCCTGATGGACTTTCAGTTTGTTCTAGAGAAATTTCAAATTGTTACATTAATGTAATTTATTTATAATTTGTTCATTTGTGAAAGGTTGCATTGCAGCGAGATTTTAACCAAAATTAATAGGCTAATCAAAACAATTTGCATGGGCGCTTGCGGAGGGGCCGGTATATAGCCTATACAAACCCAATGGTCATGGTTGAGGTAGCTTGAAAAATGAAAATCTAAAAATTGGAAGCATGTCTGTTTTTATAAAGGTTTCTAAACGTAGACTTCTTAGTTTCACTTTGTGTATCATTAGATTCATCGTCAATTCTCTGATCCAAAAAAGTCGTTGAAAACCCAAAAGGAGAGCAGTATTTAGAAAAATAAATGTCAATTTTCCAGGGAGGGTCAAGTGCCCCTCTTGCCTATGTGCGGGCGCCCATGCTGACAGTCTTCATTCATCAACCATGCCTGATCAGGCATGGTTGATGAATGATGACTGGTAATAGGCCTACTGGTATAGTGAATACGAATGCCTAACCGCAGGAGTCGAATTTAACTGGCGGCATTTCTCAGTCAGTGATAGAAAGCCGAGTTTAGCAAGGGGCTGTTGCCTAGACCCAACATCTTGTGAACTCTTATCATTTTGTGTCGTGCAGATCATTCTGAAGCTGCTGGAATCTGACTTTTGACTGTGGAAAGCATGAAATCCCTTTGGCGTCGAAGGCTCTGCAGCCAACAGTTACTAGGAGTTCTGGTGCAGACCTGTGCGATAAACTCAGCCAATAATTCAAAGGGGAATTATCAAACTGAAAAAGGCCTACCACTTACTGCATCGTGTTTATTCTGTGTAAATATAGATCTTCAGATTAAATACTAGCCTGCATATATTATACATAATCATCATCATCATCATCATCATCATCATCATCATCATCATCATCATCATCATCATCATCATCATCATCATCATCATCATCATCATCATCATCATCATCATCAGTCATCCCATTTAGATTAGGAGCATGACTGCAGATAAGAGAAACATAATATGTACATGTATACGCGACGCCTCCATGGCACCATCTGATTTTTCACCTTTTAATTCCTCTCCGGTTCTTTTGCTACCCGCCTATCTCTCCCCCTTCGTATGTACAATGTACAGTGCACATGTACAGCATGTGATGATATGTGACCGCCTGCCTCATGAGTGCACGTGTCTCTCCATCCTGCCCGTTTGCCTGCCAGCATGCAGCCTGTCTCATCATCAGCTGTGTTTAAGTGTATATGAGTCTGTTCCTGACAAACCTAACTTGTGAGTTAACATACATGGCATGCAGTGACAACAGGACAGTAGCGCTGTGTAACAAGCCGCCTGCTGCTTAATACTAAGCCAGGCCAGTCTCTAATAATACCCCACAGGATGAGACGTACATGTATATAGGCTACACACCGTACAGTTGACATTATTTCGGACATATGTAACCGCATAGGACATTTTGAACAGAGATCGTATAGGCCCATCATTGCTGGACTGAAAAGAAAAACTGATTCTGTTTTGATGTAGATGAAACAGATGAACTGCCCATATTATTCGACCGATGTGTTCAGTGAATAAATATATCAATGAACTAACGATAGGAAATCCTGAAACGAAATTCTGGAGCTGGTGATGTATACTAAACAAATGGGAATCGGTTGGAATACGTACAGCAACACGAAAAGGAATCTATAGATCTTACCGATAGAATAATTATTATGTTCATGACTTGTTTAATCAAAGCTTTAACACAACCAAACCAAACTGACAATGGTTGATTCAGTTTTGTAAGAAGAAGCCATTAAATGTTTCATTTGCCAACCGGGATAAGTACGGTTTGGTACGTACTTCATTTGGTAGAAAAATAATATACCTCGTGATTCTTCTGGTACTGGTAGGCCTACGTTTATGATTTATGGACCGAAACTTAGCAGTTTTTGAAAGTTGATTACTCTGGTAGACGATTAATTTGAGATACAGTTGATACTGGATTAAGCTGGTAGGGATATACTTGACACTGGATTAGGCTGATACTGGATATACTTGACACTGGATTAAGCTGACACGGGATATACTTGATGCTGGATTAAGCTGGTACGGGATATACTTGATGTTGGATTAAGCTGGTACGGGATATACTTGATACTGGAATAAGCTGGTTCGAGATACATTTAGTACCGGATTAAGTCGGTACTGGATCCAACCGGCATTGCATTAAGC
Source organism: Lumbricus terrestris (assembly GCA_949752735.1). Taxonomy (NCBI): domain Eukaryota; kingdom Metazoa; phylum Annelida; class Clitellata; order Crassiclitellata; family Lumbricidae; genus Lumbricus; species Lumbricus terrestris. The sequence goes on from OX457037.1 coordinate 50,088,013, forward strand.
CGAGATCCACATTCGTTAGGAGATACTAGTTGATCCGCACCGATCACATATTTTACTTATACGTCATGTCAAAGACACTGGTGCGTGGCAAGGCATTATCTTCGAGTCAGGGTGACCTCGTCGATGGCGTCGACTTCACTGAATACAAGTCAGCATCGAACGTCTACTCGCTTCATGAACTCGGAGCAAGTGGAAACAAACTTCCGCTCATCATTCGCATCAACGATGGATTCTACGGAAAGACGGATTGGACGACAATCAGTTCAGACGAGGTTAGCCTACTAATCCACGTAGACATTTATGATTAAATCATTTAAATGTATTATTAATCATATATATATATATATTAATCATATATAATATATTAATCATATATATATACAGGGTGCGCCAAAAAATACCCCCTAGGTTTTTTGCCAATATTTTGGCCTAAAGTAAGAATTTCGAAATGAAATTTTACAGTCTTAAAGACAATTCATATTTACACATCATGGCCAGATTTCATCAAAATATTTCAGGCAGAACAAAAGTTATACCACTTTTAGTGAGGCCACCTACCGTTTTTTGACGATTCAAAAACGCGACGCAACAAAAAGTAGCAAAAAACGAATCTAATTATTCTGGCCAATATCTTGGCCAAAAGTTAGAATATTGAAATATTTCGAACTGAACAAAAGTTATACCACTTTTAGGGAGGTCACCCTCCGTTTTTTGGCGATTCAAAAACGCGACGCAACAAAAAAGTAACAAAACCACGATTTTTTTCTCATCTCAAATAATTGGTATCAATAGCCTTGATATTGCCAGGTGATCATTATTATTACTATTTAAAAAGAAACAGGGTACTAGCGTAGCTGCGCGTCACTGAGAATTCACTTAGCAAGATGACAATCAAAATTGGTAAACAAGGAATCTGTCAGATTAATCAACAGGTTTTCGCATCAAGAACTTTCCAAAGAGACTCAAAAGAAGTTTTGGCACTGGTGGTGGGCACATTGAACACAAGTTGTGAAGCACTACCAAGTTTATTTGACAACAGTTATTTGAGATGAGACTTAATAAAATCGTGTTTTTTTTACTTTTTGTTGCGTTTCGTTTTTGAATCGTCAAAAACCGGTGGGTGGCCTCACTAAAAGTGGTATAACTTTTGTTCTGTTTGAAATATTTTGATGAAATCTGACCATCATGTGCAAATATGAATTGTCTTTGAGCATGTAAAATGTCATTTGGAAATTCCTACTTCTGGCCATGATATTGGCAAAAAACCTAATTTTTGTTGCGTTTCGTTTTTGAATCGTCAAAAAACGGTGGGTGATCTCACTAAAAGTGATGTTACTTTTGTTCTGTTTGAAATATTTTGATAAACTCTGGCCATAATGTGTAAATATGAATTGTCTATAAGTCTGTGAAATTTCATTTGGAAATTCTTACTTGTGGTCAAGATATTGGCAAAAAACCTAAGGGGGTCGTTTTTGGCGCACCCTGTATATAGCCTACGCCAGACGAATCATTTGAGTACAAGGTCAGCATGATTTTTAAATAGCAATGATGATTCAGAACTATAATGATGGTAGAAAGAATTAAGTTACCCTTCCTAATTAGGTCTAATAATAATATTGTAAGCAGCAAGTTCTAATACGAGGCTCAACCGGTATATGAGAACTGTAGAAATAGTATTACTGAATGGGTCAGACGTTGATTCATGTGGAGCTAGGATGCTCAGTGAAAACTTTAATATAAGGTCCTAACAAACCCCTCAACTCCCCACCCGGAAATTCTCACCCAGAGCTCAACCTAAATCAATATCGTTTCGTTAGTTATGTCCTCATAGTACTCCAACTGTCGCTGGAGATGGATGTCTCTCCAGTTGTGTCCAGCACCAAAATGCCATCTAGAATAATTAATAGGTCAATTCAAAAGAATGAATTAAAAGTAAATCAGAGCTATGGTTTTATTTCTGTTCAGATTATCTTTCTATACGGCATGAGGATGAGGAAGCGCGCCCTGGCGACGGCTGAGGATGGCACCCGCTACAGCTTCCCACTCGACTGTCCTCTCCTCTTCAGCCTTCTACAACCGGATGCGTCCAATTCTGCCTCTAAAGCCACCAAGTCAGGAAAACAGAAACCTGAATTGGCCATGTACAGCGAAGGCAAGCAAGATATATGTGCTGAATCAAATGACGTTTCAATTAGACTGTATCACATCATCATCAGTAGGCCTATCACCATCATCATCACCATCATCATCATCATCATCATCATCATCATCATCATCACGGTGTCATCAACATCGCCATCATCATCATCACCATCGCCACCGCCACCGCCACCACACAGGCTAGTTGCATGTACAGGGTGGGTCAAAAAAGACCCCCCTACGTTTTTTGCCAAAATCCTGGCCAGAAGTACGAATTTCGAAATGAAATTTTACAGGCTTAGAGACAATTCATATTTACACATGATTTCAAATTTCTTACTTCTGGCCAAGATAATTATTGGCAAAAAACCTAGGGTGGGTTCTTTTTTGGCCCACCCTGTATATATTAGAATCTAAAGGGTTGGCGAACTGACAACAAAACAATGAATCTCTTTGGTCAGCGAAGTCACTACATGTATATAGTTAAAGGCTGTGAAATAACGTGATCAAAACGGATGAGTTGGGTTTAAATCAATTTAATTATTATTTTAATTATTATTTTTAAAAACTGAATCTCAACTTCGCGTAGTGTGAATTATGCATAAACTCAAGAGATGCGTTCGTGACCTGATAATAACACAAAACCACGATCGAATAGAACGATTTCAAGCGCTCATTGGCAAGTAGCAATTAAGGGAAAGTAAATTCAAAACATAAAATAACAATAGGGATATTTTCTATTGCACTCTATGTGCTTGCTGGATAAATGAACGGCATGCTGGTAGCATATAACGAGGGGTGTATGCCAGGGCTTTTTTAACGTGCAGTTGTACACAAAATGTGCAGTTCTAAGCGGATTTGTGCAGTTGTATAAAAGCACTTCTGTACAGCTAAAACTAGGGGAAAAGGTCGTTGTCCTCCGATTTGGAATAATTTCCCATGGAGGATTGGAAAGAAAAGAAGGGGTTGTGCAGTTCTAAAAATTCCTTAAAAACAGCCCTGGTGTAGGCCTATGCCTTCTGGCAGAATTAGAGGTGAGTATAGGTCCTACACGCGACAGTTACCTATGCCTATAGCCTGTCTGCCTGCCGGTAATATCCTTCGTATTTGGGCTAGGCCTACACTCAAATAATTATTTGTGAGGTGAGTATAGCCTACACGCTGTATATCCGCGTAGGCCTATACCCTTGATTACAGCCTTAATTATAACGATAAAACAAGTTTTATAACAATAGACTACTTGCAACAACAGTTCCACCGGGCCATCATTTAATTTAGATATTCGAACGTGATTTCACTAAGCTAAAAAAAAGTGTAATAAATCTACTGATTCAATTATTATACCACATAAAATTATCTTCAATGTTTATCCGCTATTAGGCCTAATAAATAGACCTATTATATAATTATTGTTACTCTTTAGCTCTGCCAGTGTCGAGCAACCCAATGTCCTTGAAAGAGATTATAGCCAATCAAAAGCTGCCGATCGGCGTTGTCGTTGACGACGCCTACGTCGCGTTCCAATCGTCGAATCACGATCGGGAAACGGTGCATTTCGGGAAGCTGACTCTGACGAACGTCTACGACGAAAAGTACTTCGTAGGCAACGAGATTCGAAACGGTATGCATGCTTACGCATCGAAATGTCAATGGTGTTACGTAACATAATAGTAGACCTATCCTGCATGGTTACCAATCACCAAGACTAGCTGTCACGCAGTTGCATGTGTTCAATGTTGTTTTGTGGTAATAATTGACCTGCTATAATTATGATACTCCTTATATCCTTAACCCGTTGGAGGTGAGGTGGGGTGTGACACACCCCAGAGGCATTCTACTTTAAATTTTTAGCGGAAAACATGGAGCCAGTTCTAATTTGTTTTTTCTACCTTTGTGAATATGAAATACGGACACTTTACCACAATTTCAGGTAATTTGAACGAACAGTTTTTTTTTTATTTTGTTGCATATTTAAAGGAAATTGCATTTTTTCGTAGAAAAAAATTATACATGTTGATTTTATGAGCCATGATTTGCAATGCGAGTGTGCCTTGAACACGTCAATTCTGGGTTGGCATTGAGAAGGCTGACGACAATGATGGCTAAAACATTTTATGTTGCAATAAAAATATATATATATTATGATTATTCGTGCACTTGATAATGTTGCACATGAGGACCCAAACTTGCATGGGTTAAGTACACATTGGATGTGTTCACCTTCTAGCCATCTATTAAAGAATTAAAATCAGATATTTGTTCGTGGTAATCGTGTGTTTAGTTGATTATTGATAATAGAAGAATAGTTTAACTCAACTTAGTATTTTCCATTTGATATCGCGGCTTGAAAATAAAAATATGTATTGGGGTTTGTCAGACCCCACCTCACCTCTGGCGTTACAAATCGTCACCTCACCTCCAAAGGGTTAAGAAATCTTCCACCCGGTGATGATTTCACTCTACTATATAGGCCCCAAGCTTAAACGATAGGTTGCTTCTATACACGCCCAAAAACTATATGATAGGCCTAGGCCTATATTACATATAGATGCCTTAACATCATTTCAGCTAGGCCTAGTTAGTGCAGAGAGTGCCTCTGAGTGACCCTTTACTAACGAATTTTCCTCTGTAGCGTTTAAATTGAACAGAGTTTAACGACACTGTCATATCAAAGATGATTAGTGTCACCCTCCTCCTTTATCCAGGTTTGGGACTGGCACTGGCAGAGAACAACCAGTGGAGGAGTTAAACAGAGCACGGCATAGGCCTATATATATATCTTTTCAAAATTTATTTTTTCCTCAACCGAAACAAACAATGATGGCAGTGAATAATACTTTAACATAATTTGGTGAAGAAGGGGATACCCAGAAGGGATGGACAATCCCGCTAATAGGGCCACCCATTATTCATGTAACATATTTTTTTTTAAACATAACAGCACATTCAATTGTAGGAATATATAAAGATTATTAATATTATTATTTAAAGATTATTATTATAATATTCAAAATTCATACGTGGGCGTATATGGTATGAGATATATAGGAGGCACATGACTGGAAGAATGATATAGCCTAGGCCTAGTGCAAAACTTTTCAGACACTGAGCATATATTTTCAACTGAGGTAAAATGGTTACATTAATAATAGGCTACGTACAGTGCTACTTTAGCAAGTTTATAGCTATAGTCATAATTTAGCCGGGTAGAATTTATTGCCAGTAATTTGTTTCTAAAAATATGCGCATGCCGAAATGTAAAAGGACATAGGCCTATGACACTTATTATTAGTATTCAGTTTCAGTTTTTCTTTGACAGGCTGGATTTCCTTCGCAGTAGGCTATCGGATGCAATTATGGTCGCACTTTGCAACCTTTAGGCCAATTGTTTTCATTACTAATTATATATAAGCTTGCATGGACCAACAGCAATAGCGATGTGACACCTAATTAAATTATTAGTCAATGTTATAAGTCGTGGTGTGTCATGCGAAATCAGTAGGTCTAATTGGCTCTGTAAATAATAAGCAAATAGGGAACTGCCAGTTCCTGTTTCATGGAAATTCGTGACCTCAGAATTGCTATAAGGATAGGTCCTACCTTGAAACGACGTAGGCTATTGACTTCATCATGGTTATCTTCTCAGTTCACTCAAAACTCAGAAACAGCAACGCCCCTATCGATATGTTTATTCTGCTATTTAGCATACTTTATGTAACAATGAGATTAACTGCATTTTCACTTACTTTATTAGGCCTATTGATTATTTAGTTATGTATATACATATATCGTTGTTCATAACTGAATGATGTTCCCGCAGTGCGTTTGCAGGCGGTCCATTAAAGTATATACTTACTTACTTACTTACTTACCTACCTCGGCAGAGTCAAGTCTAGCTTAATGGATGCATAGGTCTAGGCCTAATACTCTAGGCTATGTTCGAATTGTAACCATGCAATGGGCTGTAGGCCCATATATCTCTAAATATCGTAAGAGCTTCCGTTAGAAACAAACGGTCCTCAACAGTTTTGAAGCAACTCTCTTCACTCAACTTACCCTGAATTTCAACAACAATAATTCGTAGGACTACGTATACATAGGCCTACGTACAGCTGTCATGCAGTCACCCGTCATTAAAACATTCTTTGCCATAACACAACTTTCAATTTCTCTTCCAGTGTCGCGTCTGCCCTGAACTCCAGGTTCCACAAGTCATCCCAGATTTTACAACTGCTTCTTAATCAGCGCAGCACGAGCGCTTTAGATCTAGAGCTAGCCTAATTAATTAATTTAATTAATTCAATTGGAATGGAACGAACTCCGAACAGATGATCATCCTCATCGTTGTCATCGTCATCCTCCTCCTCTTCCTCCTCCTCATCATACTCATCGTCCTTTTGTCGGTCACCCTTTTGTCGTTAAGTTTAATTAAGATTACTGCATAACCTGTAAATGTAAAGTGCAGTGCGTCTTGCAGGCGCTTCATTAAAGAAAGCTTATTATTATTTTATTATTATTACTATTGTTGCTGTTATCATTATTATTATTATTATCATTATTATTATTATTATTATTAATTATTATTATTATTATCATTATTATTACTATTATTATTATTATTATTATTATTATTATTATTATTATTATTATTATTATTATTATTATTATTATTATCATCATTATTATTATTATGCATATTATTGTTGTTGTTGTTATTAGGTAACCTAAGTCCCGAGATCGCCTTGCTTCCGATCTTTCTTCGAGTCAAGGTCCGTCTCGTTCAGGGCTTTGCACAGAAGAAGAACCGGAAGTTGTCGTGGAAAACCGTCGTGGCAGAATGGACGTCGACTGCATCGAAGATCAACTACGATGCAGTCGCACCTCCTTCAGGTAGGATTAGGAATAATTAAGAACGATGCGCATGCGCAGTCATAATATGACGATGGTGATGGTGATTGTACATTTATATAGCGCCACTTCAAGAGAACTCCTCAGAGGCGCTCCAGTTGTATAGCGCCACTTCAAGAGAACTCCTCAGAGGCGCTCCAGTTGTATAGCGCCACTTCAAGAGAACTCCTCAGAGGCGCTCCAGTTGTATAGCGCCACTTCAAGAGAACTCCTCAGAGGCACTCCAATTGTATAGCGCCACTTCAAGAGAACTCCTCAGAGGCGCTCCAGTTGTATAGCGCCACTTCAAGAGAACTCCTCAGAGGCACTCCAATTGTATAGCGCCACTTCAAGAGAACTCCTCAGAGGCGCTCCAGTTGTATAGCGCCACTTCAAGAGAACTCCTCAGAGGCGCTCCAATTGTATAGCGCCACTTCAAGAGAACTCCTCAGAGGCGCTCGTTGTATAGCGCCACTTCAAGAGAACTCCTCAGAGGCGCTCCAATTGTATAGCGCCACTTCAAGAGAACTCCTCAGAGGCGCTCCAGTTGTATAGCGCCACTTCAAGAGAACTCCTCAGAGGCGCTCCAATTGTATAGCGCCACTTCAAGAGAACTCCTCAGAGGCGCTCCAGTTGTATAGCGCCACTTCAAGAGAACTCCTCAGAGGCGCTCCAATTGTATAGCGCCACTTCAAGAGAACTCCTCAGAGGCGCTCCAGTTGTATAGCGCCACTTCAAGAGAACTCCTCAGAGGCGCTCCAATTGTATAGCGCCACTTCAAGAGAACTCCTCAGAAGCGCTCCAGTTCTATAGCGCCACTTCAAGAGAACTCCTCAGAGGCGCTCCAATTGTATAGCGCCACTTCAAGAGAACTCCTCAGAGGCGCTCCACACCTGACACCAATATGGTAGGGTTAAGGGTATACATTGCTGGCCTCCCAGTCTTTCTTAGAGTCCCAAAGTAAAGTCTGTTTTTCATACCTCAATAATACCAATTTCAAGTGGATCATAATCCAACCCCCAGTTATTTTTCCACAATTCTCACACTGGTTAAGCCCGCATAGATCCCAGCAACTCCGTACTAGTCACCTCTGGGGCCTATGAATGCAGGCACCAGGTTGTAGCGGTTTTCTTCGTTAGCAAAGGGTGTACCGGGTAGGCCTACCGAGCGAATCTGACAAGATAGGGGGAAGTGCGGTAGCGTATTGGATAGCAAACAGGTGTGGAGATCAGCGGACCCGAGTTCGAGCCCCCATAGGAAAGACGTGCTTTGCAGGCTGCTATTAAGCGTAGTGTAGTCGTGTCACTCCCAGAGCTCTCACTGTGGTAGAAAAAGTGACGCCAGGAAGGCGATGTTGTAGCCAATATTTTTGATAGATCGACTTTAGATACATGTATCTGCCATCGACTTCCAACCCAGATGAACTGCGTATTTCCGGGGTTTAGCCTGAGGCAGTTGGATGACATATAGCCTATTGATGTGCCGCCTGGTTTAGGTAGGAGGCGTCAAGAGTTTAAGGCAGTCTAGGCAGAGCCGCAGAGGCCCTAATATAGAACCCTGTGGAAGACCATGCATGGCCCAGCGAGAAAAGCTCTTACCCACAACAGGCTACTGCCAAAGGCACGAAACGACGAATGCCATGGTCGACAGCACTCGACAGTGTCGAAGGCCGAAATGACGTCATGCGGGGCAAGGATCGAGGGCTACATATGCCCCTCTGAGGCTCTGATCAACACGTAGTCGCATATAGGCCCTACAATTCCGACAAGGATGCGTGTTAAAACTGATCCCATATGTAGGTACATTCTCAACCCCAACTGCAGTGGCGTAGGCAAGGGGGGTTTCGGGGGTTAAACCCCCCCATTGGCTCCGGAAAAAGGCTTTTTAAGGTTATTTTTCCATTTAAGTAAGAAAAATAGCAAAAAACAGGGTTTTCGGCCATAACCCCCCCTCAAAAATTCCTGGCTGCGCCACTGCCCGACTGAAACCAAATAAAGGATTTGCTCAAGGTCCCAGCAGCACAAGTCACTGCCTCAGTGGAAACTCGAATCCATTTACTTCCCGCGTTACAGAGCAACGAGCATTGCATCCAATCTGCTACCTCGACCCAAATAAGCTGGTCCATAATCTATGGCAGCCTATTATAGACCTACTGTAGATCATAGTTTCGATAATGATGGCAAGTTCTTCCTTCTCAAAGTTAACCTTACAAAAGTTTATTAAACAGAATCTCCCTTTCCATTGCAGGACCTGTCGGCAGGGAGTGTATTTTGTAGGTGGGGGGTTGTGCGTCTCTATAAGATTGCACTTGATATAGCGCCTTTTAATAGTAATTGTAGTTAACTATGTGTAGGTATGAATGTATGAAGGATGTATGTGTGTGGGGTAATAGGTGGGAGAACGTAGACTGATTATCTAGACCACGCTGACAGTTGCAGAATTCAGGCCTGATAATCTAGCCCACGCTGACGGAGGGAAAACTTTGTCCTACTTCTTTCCGTGTCTTTGCCAGTGGATGGCGTGGCATACGGACAGAGACCGCGGCACTCCTTTTGGAAGGAGGCAGACGGACAAAGAGAGAGAGCAAGCAGAAATAGCCGTTTCTGCTGATGCGAATCTGAAAGTGTATAAAAGGGAGTGAAGACGAACAATCGAGGCCTTTCACGTTGTGTTCGATCAGGAGAGTCGACGGAGCCTTTTACGTTGTGCTCGTTGGAAGAGATGGTGTGAATTGCGGCCCGCCGTGCCCCTGGCGATCGATGGACCAGGGAGGCGTTAAAAATACGATGAGGAGCTGAGGATTTCGTGGATGAACGTTCCACGACGATGAGGATTTCGCGGATTTCGTGAGAGGAAGTTGCCGCGAAGTTAAAGAAGCAGTGACGACGTCGACCTTGGATCAAAACGGATCAGGATCGGAAGCGTTACTGGAAACAGAGGATTTAGAGGTCCAGTGAGGACGAGAATTTAGAGGATTGCCGTGAGGAGATATTCCACGAGTGAAGTGAAGCAGATTATTTTGGGATCAAACGGATCGGAATCGTCTGCGATGGTGATGGAGCGAGTTACGTAAGACTGTGCTCTTCTTTACGACGAAGGCATCGGACGAGCTACGAGGATGAGGATTGCTCAGGCCTAACTGGAACTGTTGGAGGATCGAGTAAGCACGCGTCTATTCGGAGGATAGGACGAATGGCTGGACTCGACTAAGAGGACGAAAGGAACTGGATTGTGAAGGAACTGAAACCGAACGAGGCGAGGGTATGTTACGTGGGCTACAAAAGTCAATGTTTATATATTGGGGGAAAAACCCGTACATGAAATTCTCCCTTTTATAAGCGGTTGCCTTAGTTGAGCTGTATGAATGAATGAGTGAGTGTGTGTTTTATTCTTTGCTATTGTTCTAGCGCCGTATTATGATTCGTGTTATTATTGTGAAATTGTGTCAAGCCACATAACGGCAAGACGATTCAAATACTCTGTGTTTGCAGTAATCTGTATTGACTGACTGAGTAGGTGTGATAAAAATTACAATCGTACGACCGATGTACTTCCGTGCCCTAGAATCGTACAATGCCGACGTAGGATGGGATTTGAGTTGTAAAGTCTTTTTAGAATTGTACAATGGCGACGAGGTTGGTGATGTGAGAGTGAGAACAGAGCGTTACAATGATGAAAAGGCTGATGGGATAATCATGATTAAGGAAGATTAGTGATGATTAAGAAGGATTAAGAATCGATGAAGATTAAGGATTGATGTAAATTAAGGGTGAGATGATCTGTGAAGATTTGAGTAGTTTAAGAGTGGATGATTAGGCATGAGTAGGGATGATTAAGAACGATTAACGATGATTAACGATGATTAAGAATGATTAAGAACCGATAGATGATTTTTACGAAGGGACAGAACGAATGAGGAAGGATATACGACTGTAATGAAAACAGACATGGAAATAATACGACTATCAGACGAGAAGATTAAGACTATTAAGATTTGATTAACGTATGCGTGAGGATTAGGATGATGATGTTGTTTTGATGATGTTGAGCAAAACATTAACTACGGCAACTAGATCAAAAATTTGGGTATAATTATGGGTTTCCATTGAGCGATGATGCGAATGTTTCCAATGCATTCACGAGAGGGCGACACAAGTACAGGCCACCGTCACCGATATGCGTTACTCTGGTTATACGTACAACGAGTGATGTAGCGATGACATCTGGGGCTTACTTTCTAACTGGAACGAGAACGATGGATTCAATGCTCCATGGCAACGCAAACTACGGGAAGCGAAACCAATAATAAGACAACTTCAGAAACTGTTCAGAAACTGTCGTCGAAAATATAAACGTTGCACCAGAGTAAAAGAAAAACAGTCGGATAAAACAGTCGTATATTATAATGGGAAAAACGGACTTAGCCATTCTCTGCGACGCTTCAACGGGCGTCAAAGACAACCCAGATGGACGGACGAATGCGACGGATGCGGGAGAAGCAGTCCGATGCTTCACTGTTCGATGGAGGAGGAGAGGAGAAGGAGAGACGTCGTCAACCGGAAGTCTGACGAACGGACGACGCTGCGAGGAACGAGGTCCTCGACAGCCAGGAATTTCCAGGGACTTCTATGGATGGACGGATGGAGAAACGTGGACGACGATGCGGAGGAGAAGGAGGAGAACGTTCTGGAGAAGGAGAGACGACAGAAGAGAGCTATGGAAGCGCTCAAACGTTGTCTGTTCTTGTTAAATGCTTTATGAATTGTATCTGATTTATTTTTATGCGTGATTAGTATGGATAACGTGGTGAAGGACATTGATTAGTCATGAAGAGGATTAATGCATTGATTATTGTCGATTTGATTGATGTCGTTTGAACTGTGAGAACATTGAAGTGCTATTTACGATCATGTAACTGTTGAAGACATTGCTATATAGTGTTTAGAGTAAAATAGGGACTGTGATTACACTTAGCTATATAGGGCTGACTGCATTGATTTTGATGTTAGAATAGGGTTTGATAATATTTGAGGACACATTGTTAACTAAAATTAGACCTCGTGGTCTCGGTCTTTTTGTGTGTTGGGGAGAGTGTGCGTCTCTATAAGATTGCACTTGATATAGCGCCTTTTAATAGTAATTGTAGTTAACTATGTGTAGGTATGAATGTATGAAGGATGTATGTGTGTGGGGTAATAGGTGGGAGAACGTAGACTGATTATCTAGACCACGCTGACAGTTGCAGAATTCAGGCCTGATAATCTAGCCCACGCTGACGGAGGGAAAACTTTGTCCTACTTCTTTCCGTGTCTTTGCCAGTGGATGGCGTGGCATACGGACAGAGACCGCGGCACTCCTTTTGGAAGGAGGCAGACGGACAAAGAGAGAGAGCAAGCAGAAATAGCCGTTTCTGCTGATGCGAATCTGAAAGTGTATAAAAGGGAGTGAAGACGAACAATCGAGGCCTTTCACGCCTTTCACGTTGTGTTCGATCAGGAGAGTCGACGGAGCCTTTTACGTTGTGCTCGTTGGAAGAGATGGTGTGAATTGCGGCCCGCCGTGCCCCTGGCGATCGATGGACCAGGGAGGCGTTAAAAATACGATGAGGAGCTGAGGATTTCGTGGATGAACGTTCCACGACGATGAGGATTTCGCGGATTTCGTGAGAGGAAGTTGCCGCGAAGTTAAAGAAGCAGTGACGACGTCGACCTTGGATCAAAACGGATCAGGATCGGAAGCGTTACTGGAAACAGAGGATTTAGAGGTCCAGTGAGGACGAGAATTTAGAGGATTGCCGTGAGGAGATATTCCACGAGTGAAGTGAAGCAGATTATTTTGGGATCAAACGGATCGGAATCGTCTGCGATGGTGATGGAGCGAGTTACGTAAGACTGTGCTCTTCTTTACGACGAAGGCATCGGACGAGCTACGAGGATGAGGATTGCTCAGGCCTAACTGGAACTGTTGGAGGATCGAGTAAGCACGCGTCTATTCGGAGGATAGGACGAATGGCTGGACTCGACTAAGAGGACGAAAGGAACTGGATTGTGAAGGAACTGAAACCGAACGAGGCGAGGGTATGTTACGTGGGCTACAAAAGTCAATGTTTATATATTGGGGGAAAAACCCGTACATGAAATTCTCCCTTTTATAAGCGGTTGCCTTAGTTGAGCTGTATGAATGAATGAGTGAGTGTGTGTTTTATTCTTTGCTATTGTTCTAGCGCCGTATTATGATTCGTGTTATTATTGTGAAATTGTGTTTAAGATACATAGCGGAAACGCTATTCAAATACTGTGTCTGGATAATTCTGTATTTAGTGACTGAGTTAGTTAACGACGGAAATGACTGTAGAACGACTGGAGAGACGGAAGAGACCATGCAGTGTGTGACTATATATATATAGACTATATACGGGCTGAGAGGAGAGTGACTGTAGCGGAAGTTAGGGGAAGAAGGCGAGGACATTTAGGAGGACGAGGACAAAGGAGGAGGAGGTTAAACGGACCCAAGCTGTGAAAGAAAACAGTCGTAGGGCCAACGCCCTTCCGCGCCAAGCTCGGTAGCACCTTGTCAATGAGTAGAGTAGTAGGGGCCCTGACCGTAGGAGCAGGGGTGGTACACCAAACTGTGGGACTTAGCACCCCCGCGGGCCATCTCTGCGACTACACCGGAGTTCAACTAGGGCCAAGCGTTCCTGTCGCTGAGCGGAAGGTCGGGAGACCGGGAAATGCTAGATCCGGGGGCAAGGGGGCTCCCTCCCGGTAGTGCCAGACTAGAAGCGCAAGCAACCAGGAGCGTCGAACTCTACAGGGTTACGGATTCAAACCACCATAACAACCAATTTCCGAATTTGCTAAAACTATTTCCGTGCATTTGCTACCATGTCCATTGGAAACCCCCGAAATGTAGAATATAGGCCTAACACTCCCTGAATTTTTTCCTGCTACACCCATGCCTGTCGGTTTATTTCATACCATTGCATCCATAATTAATTTAGACCGCTACTGTAAGAGACTTACACTTCTTTCTGTTGTTGGCATGTACTTAATAGCATGTCACTTGCCGTTTAAGTAGTCTACTGTCTAGGCTTACTATTTACATGCTAGCGTAACATACAGGTCTACGTATTTTCAGCTGTGGCAGCATTCGAACCCGATACCATTGCTAAAGTTATAAAGAATCCGGCCAAGTTCGACGTAATCGAACCAAACACTTACATCAAACTAAAGTTCTTGCCAGCAGAGACGGTGGATCACACTTACGAGGAGTTGCCAATCGCGTTGCAAGATCAAGATCGGTCTCCCGAACCAAGCGTCAGTACCTTCAAACTGTCCTCAAAACCAGCCGCCACCAGCAGGCCTGTCATTCCAATCTCCGAGCGTCCGGTGAGTGACTTCGACCCATACAACCAGCTGGAATCACCGATCACTGAGGTTCCGTCATCATTCGTAAACATCAAAACCACCCCGGATCCTCCTCCGAACCACCATCCACAGAACCTCACCCTTCCAGGAAAGCGGATAGAACCAAGGAGCTACAGTCCAGTACCTTCTCCGCCAACCACATTCAACATCGTCAGAGCAGGAGTCCCGCCCACTCTCCTCTTTCCGAAGCCAATCAACCGAGCGCCCATGCCTCTCCCAAAATCAGCAACCAACACGGAAACCCTACCACCAGTCGTCGACGTTTCATTCGTCGTCCCTCCGCGAATCCCTTCCGATGGTCTGACGAACGAGGACCGAGCGCCGTCTCTTGGGTCTCAGTTGGACAGCTGCGGGAAAAGTGAGTCACCTAAAGCCGCCAGACCCGAGCAACGCAGACCACATCCTGTGGTCCCCCTTCCGCCTGCGCTCAAACCCAGCGACTTGAAGAAGAAGCTGAAGCCAGCGTCCAACTCCATCGATCTGGGAATGAACTCAACATCCATGGATATGGAAGAACCGACGTCCGAAGACAAAAGCCCGCCACGGAAACCGAAGGTAAACAAACCAAGGTCTAAGACGGACTTGGCGCTGTCGACGTCACAAGCCCGCTTGCTGCAGCAGGAAGCAAATCCACATGACATCAAAGCATTGGATGTGGACTCTACAAATCTGCAGCACTCACTTCCATTGCCAAAGTACAAAGCCCCTTTACCAACGAAACCCAATAAAGCGCCAATCTCCAAGACTCGGGCTTACTCACCAGAACAAAATCCACGTAACTCCGACTCAAACACGTCTTTGTCGGACTACGACGACCTACTCTGTACAACGTCCAACGTAAAGATTCCACCAACAAAGGTCAAACTACCGATGCCTCTACCACCGTGCATCGACCTGAAATTACCGCCGCCCGTCAACGAAACCGTCCGTGCAGTGTCTCCAATGCTGCCTCTACCACCACCACCCATATTCTTTCAGACAGACCATGAATTCCCTTCCAAAGAGTCGAACTCGAATCCACCACCCGACGACAAACCATATGACGTCCCAAAACCACCTCAGCTCAACTACGAGAAGCTTCCGACGAAAGACCGGAAGGACATGATCGCAAGCGTCGCAGATATTCCCAAGGAGCTGGACAACCTCAGCTGCTCTCATCTCGCCGACTGTCTCAAACTGCTGAACATGGACAGCTACGTTAAAACCTTCCTCACCAATCAAATCGACGGAAAGCTCCTCCTCGAATTGGACGAGGAGATTCTAACGTCTGATCTTAAGGTGAGTAAACTGCACGCTAAGAAGCTGTTCATGTTTGCTCATCGCGGTTGGAGACCGTAAACGTTTGCTTCACAATTCAACCCAGCATCAGACCTGTGTTTGAGTTTTCACTGCTGGGAGAAAGAAAGGTCATCCTCTTCATTCTCAATTACCAACTCGATCCTTACGTAGCTCGCCAGGTGCAGCATTTCATGAAGAGTGACGAGGTTTATGAAACTGCATATCCAGTGACAAATGCTTTCAAAACGACACACTGCTTCAGGATCTGGCTGGTGCGGTCCATTGAAAAATGGAAGAAAAAAATCTCTCAACTTTCTGCAAAGACTCAAAGCTATGAAACAAGTGAACAAAGCTCAGCACAACATGGAAGCCATTGAGAAAAATGCAGAAACACTGCCCTCCTAGGATTCCTGCAAATGCCAAAGAGAGACAGATGCAATGCAGTCCACACGAAAGATTTCATGAAGCTATTTTGTGATCACGATTGCTCAAGGTCCGTACAAACTGACTGCATTAGAACTGAGGAGGTGCCAACTTGCACCATGTTACTGGTCGTCGGTCGAGAATTGTAACCAATCTGCTACTAAGATGAGAAAGAGCATTTTTAATGTGCAACTGACTAACTTCAGAAACGGATAATTTAACCTGTTAAAACACTTTTTACATTAGATAAATACTGAATACAGTGAATAGGCTATTTTAAAATTTATTAGGATTATTTTAGCTACATTGCATATATGATGAAAACATTGTTTAGAGTCTCAACAGTATTTTTAATTGGAATGGACGATTGTTACACTGTTTAAATAAAACAGCTACTGAAAATAATTAATTCTGAATGTAACATAAATTTGTCAGGATTTTCCTACATATGCCTATTTACACATTTCATTAAGTCTGTCAGGAAATATTGAAACCACTAAGTTGAAATAGGCCTAAATAATTTACACTGATACGCTTGCCGTAAATTATGCCTCCAATGTGTCTTAGGTCGGCAACTGCTTGGCACACTGGACAATTCTCAGCATTGTTTACAATTCTGAATGAATGAATTTCTCTAAACTGGTAAATAGATTCAGACACAGTTTACATGAAATATCTGAACGTCGCTGAAGCTGGAAGACATCACAGTGAAAGGAAAACTGGACAGACCATGGCATGCAGCACCTGAAAAATGAAAAACAGTAACATCAGCTAATCACTGAACAAGTAGCATCAATGAACAAGTAGCATCAATGAACAAGTAGCATCCAATGAACAAGTAGCAGCCAATGAACAAGTAGCATCCAATGAACAAGTAGCATCCAATGAACAAGTAGCATCCAATGAACAAGTAGCATCCAATGAACAAGCAGCATCCAATGAACAAGCAGTTTCTACAATGTTCAGTGAACAAGAGATCTGCTTTCTCAGTGGTAGGACCCTCAACCTGGAATGGTCTTCCTCTGACACTCCACTCTCTTTCCAAAAATCCTTCTCAGGCTTACCTCTCTCATCTTAAGACCGTTTTATTTGGCCGCACTGAGGTTGGGAGCACCTTTGAGTAACCCCGTTGAAGAGGTGCTATATAAATGCATGTAACTAATGAATGAATCAAGCAATATCTAAAATAAACAACAGTATTTCTCAGACAAGCTTACACCTTTACGCCACATCACAAACACTCGAAGGTAATCATTGAAACTAAGCAAATCTACATATGCCATAATTTAGATGAAGTTGAAATCCTATGCATTAACACTGGTGCATAGACACAATTTCCATAGCCAGCTATTTAAAATTAGCACATTTCAATTGCATGAAATCTAGCATCTTCTATTTCACAAATTCCTAAATAAGCTTCTCAAAGCAATTATCAAACTTAAAACAAACATTGTAAACTATGATGCTCCCATACAATAAGGTTCTCATCAAGTGGCAAAGAGGCAGCGATGGATAGTAATTGTAATTGGTATAATTTGTAATTCAATTACATGCTACTTTGTAATTTTCCCATCCCTGCAAACAGGCACGTATTGTAAGGTAAGGCAATACAGTTTCTCTACATGCAACGTTTGCAAATGCAACATAATACAATTTATATAAATTCAGCAACATGAAAATTTTCTTATCTCTTGTATCTTGGTTAATATGAGATGGGGTAAAATATATTACCAAATGGTCGGTGGTGGTATTTGCAGTTTAGCGTCACTGTGTGGTAACAAAACCATTAGTGACGCCCTCCTCCTTTATCCAGGCTTGTGACTGGCACTGGCAGAGTGCAACCAGTGGCGGAGTTAAACCAAATGGTCAATTTACCACTTTCAACTAACTGGATGGCCAGAAACAATAAAAACATAAAAACACATCACCACAACAGCCATCCCTGCACTGACTTCCAATTGAACAGAAAAACCAGTTTCAGACAATTCCCAAAGTTTACAGTGTAATAGATTTAACTTACCATAGTGTCCTGTCATGTTCATGGCTATCACAGCACCGGAGAAAGACGGATAATATTTGGAAATTCTTAAGATGGCCGAAGTAGCCGCTTCCGATGGGGTCTTTCCATTTCTCATTTGTTCCACAGCATGGTAACTACAAAGCACATAACAAGAGATTCTACACCATTGACAGAGCAATAAGAGGTCTGAAATTCACTGCTAAACTGAGTAGGAACATGACTGACACTGTGAAAAACAGAACCCACGGATACGATATCATGTTAAAAAGGCTAAAATCGAAGACACATACAAATATGCTGCAGCAGGAAAGAAATATAATTATTACGCACATGTTCATATATTTCATTTCTAAATTCAGACCTGCTAACTAATAAAACAAACACTGTCAACGCAAGTAGAAGAACGGGAACAATAAAAGTATAACAATAGACCAGAAATTTGTTCACCTGTTTAAAATAAAATGCTACAAAAACATAAAGCCTAACACATGTAAATAATTTCTGCATTAAATCGCAATCTACCAAGCTCACAATTTCCGGAGCATAATTCGAAAGCTAAGTGCAAAAGCAGCGTAAACACAAGAACCCAGTCATCACAACTACATGTAACTGCATGTGTACAATGTGGGCATGTTCATTTTGACACTGGAATACTTGAGTACAACACATGAATGTATCTGGCAATTAATACCATGTCACCGTTTATGAACCTCACAAGGATGCTTTACGTGGCAGCATACGTCAGCTCTTTCAAATGCACTTGCTTACACTGTAGATCTGTCACATGGGTCTTAGGTACAGCACATTTGTGATTACCTTAAAGTCTGTTATATAGTATACCCATGCATATATGCATGGCTTCCAAACAGATCTGAAAATAGATGGAACTTCGATCGTGGGTTAGAAATGTTCCTGAGATGTGCGTGGAAGAATAGTATGTATGTGTACTTGCACCAGAAGACTTCCAGACATTCAATGTGTCCGCATCATCATATGGGAGTCAAGAAGCATCAAATTCCCATGGCCTCTACATGCAATATACACTCCATCACATACCAGACCAAGAACTTTAGTCAGCCAGTCAGTTTTAATCAAGCAATTCAACTGACTTCCATTAACCCTTTACCCGTTCATTTTTAAATTTTAAGCCTGTTTTCAGTGGATATTCTCGGGGCAAACGGGTAAAAGATTAAAGGAAGACAAATTGATGATGTAGTTCATTACCATGTACAAATAGATTGTACGTCTCATCCATCAGCACAATTTCTTATTTCTTTGGCAATACACCAACACTGAATGAAGACTTTTACCGTATAAAATACCTCAGCCATCTAGTTTAGGTTGCTTACCTTGGAACAAAGCGCATCATTACGTCTCCATCACCAGTTGCAGCAGCTCCACCAACATCATTCTCAACGTAAGCACCAGAGCCAATGATTGGAGAGTCACCAACACGACTACAACACTTGACTGAACATCATCACGGCAAATCTGTATCAAATTAATATTTATACCTTGGCCGAAAAAGGAACCCACTTGTTCGGATTGGACGCATTAACAGTATTTCCAATAAGCTTCTAAATATCTTAAAGAAATCAGGCTAGAATTTCAGACAGCTTGGCACAAATGTATGCACTTATAAATATAAATAAATATAAATTTATATCATTTGGCTAGAAATCGTCTATATATAATCTTTATCAAGTGGGGGGTAGTACAGTTTGCCGAACTTAATTGGACAAACAAATCAATATTCACTGTATTACGAAAAAATTAAATTCAATGCAGCACATTGTTAAAATGTTCAAGTATCCTGTGCTATCTTTGCCCGAAACCGGTGACATCCTAGACAGAAACGTTCCACCATCTACAACCCCAATTGAACGGTGCAATTCCTACCCAGGAATCTTATGGGTTGCTCCATTTGTTGACGTTCCTCCAGCAATGCTTCCACCTCCATCGATCACAAGCATTCCGATAGTGTCGTGTTGATAGTTGGCAGAACTTTCCTTGTCCACCAAGCTCCGCTTTTTTAGCTTCTGATATTGCGACTTGAGTCGGTTGACATCCGTCTTTAATTTAAATGACTTTGACCTTGACGTGATTGGTGTGTACGGACCACAGTTCGTGTGTGGATCTGGAGTAACATCCTGGAACATAATCCACCATTGCAAATTATTCATTTAATATGTCCATGAGGATTACGTAGCATACCCCTACGACAGGAGTCTGAAGCACTTCCAAAGCTGCTCTGATGAAGACAACAATTAAAAATGTCTATGGAAAATAAAGAAAAGACTCCAGTAAGTAAACACGCAAACTGGCAATCAACGTTTTCTGTCACTAATGACAATCATCCATTTCGTTTCCAATCTTTTTCTTTTGAAATCAAGATGAAGTGTGATATTTTATGAATTCAACAACAATGGTTGGTTGATACATAAGTTTTCAACATATAAATCAAATTGTTGAAAAAGAACAAAAAAGTGACAGCAAATAATAACACACTGTGTTATAATTAAAAATGTTAAATACCTATGAGACATATCATATCATACATTTACTCTACATTTGATAACATTCATCTGGGTTCAATTTTCATCTTACTAAACACGGAATCCCTACTTTATAGAAAAAATAACAATAAAAATTAAAATAATGATCAAATAACAATAGTACTATCAGAAATACTAAATACATCTGTCCCTCCTTGTTTTCTTCAAACTCTGGCCACGGTCATCAATAGAAACACATAAAACAACAACATTCATTTAATTATTATGGCGAAACGCCTGAAGACTATACTATTTATTAGCGGCAGTGCTAACTTGGGTCGGGAGTGCTACTGAATCTGTGAGCGGCGCTATATAAATGTTCAATTGCAATTACAATTATCTTATTTAATTGTCATGCCACCTAAACGAAAGTGCAGTATAAATAGTTGGTCATTATAAGAACATAATTATATTGGACTTAGGATTTTGTGTGCTATTTTAAAACATTTGACTATTAGTTGGCTGTATAGATGATGCAGTTCATTATACCATGACTGTAAACCAATATGCGGATAACAATTGGTCAATTAAAGAATATTCTTATCTTATCTTAATCAACACTTCAACAGCCCTTCATCACATTACCTGCCTGAAGTTTGGCTGGCAATTTGCATTCTTCCAGTTATCATAAATTCGAATGGAATTCTCGGTACTCAGATTTTCCTTCTGGAATCCCATGGAAACCGCAAAGTCGGTGGCTGTTACAAAAACACACATGACTAAAATAACAGCAGTAATCATGTTATCCAGTAACATGCAGTCCCTGCAGAAACCAACTCTCTTAATTAGCAGAAGTAGCAGCTATAGACGACGGTCGAATTGCTATTTTATTCATACGGACAGTATTAAAAGGTCTGACCCCATCACATCATTTCTAGGTCTACACAAGTGAAAATGCAAAAACATCTCATCTAAGCCCATAATGCAAGCAGTCCTTGTGTCCTTCCATTCACTGGTTGGTGTAACATCAACCTCTGCTAAACTCCTTCAATCATTTAAAACACAGGTGGACAACATGTATATGAACCCCAGGAACGAATGAACAAGCCCTTGACATAACTTCCACATTTTAGCATTTACCTAACATGTGGGAACCCTTATATTCGCTTAATAACAGAATTTAACCTTAAAAGATATTTTGTTTTATTGCAGTGTAGACATGTAGATGCCGACAATAGGATAAATCAGGCTTTCAGCATAAAAATTACTAAAGAAGTTGTCCATAGCTGATTCATAAGATTAAGGGCAATTTCAGACAATACCCTAAACCAGCGTTTCCCAAAGTGGGTTCCGCGGAACCCAAGGGTTCCGCGGGGCGAGCACAAGGGTTCCGCGAGATGTTGGGGAAAAAATAAATTTTTTGAGAAATTTACTGCAATACAACTTTTCCAACCGCTTTTGAAAATGCGCTGGATGTCTGAAACTAGCACCAGTCGTCTTTTGTGTTTGGTTCTCAGCCGACCTTTCACTGATTATTACTGGCAATCCAAATAATACTAGTATGTAGTTTGTATAAGCGTAGACATCACTGCTGAACGTAACGTAGGTCAGAGCTTTAGGCGTAAGTCTGAAGAGAGCCGCAGTCATCTTTGCTAACGTTATCTCGACGAAACTGGACTGAGCATCTTGTGACGCAAGTCTCGAAAGTAGGCTATTGCCAAGTCTGATCTTGCAGCACGTAACAACAAACAATGATTTTAATTTGTTTTGGTAAAACTTTGCCAAAATTGAGTAACTTCTACATACACTAGCTAGGGTTTTAGGCTCGTTTATTTAATTTAGAAACGTGGAACGCTTTCCAAACTCACACGATGTCTTAATGAATGGTTCACGAGGAAACTATCGTTCAGAAATTGCAAATCATATTCAGGACCTGAAAGCGAACTTGTTTATATGCTTCCTTTTCATGAATTGCGATAATAATAAGATACAAAAAACACTCAATGAAGGTGAAAAGCAGCCAACTCTGCTAATGGAGGATACGAACTGCTTATTGACATATTACGAATGAAGCAGAATTCCAACGAACCTTCACATTCTAACTTGGTGTGGGGCATAGACCCTACTCTCAGTAGGATCCACAAATCGTGATTTTGAAACAATGCAATTTAATTTTTCATGATATTGCAAGAAAAATAAACTTTTTATAAAATAAACTTTTTATAATTTAGTGTGTTTAGGTATGTATATATAAGGGCTTATAAATATTAGTAGCCTTTGCTTCCCGTGGCTCGTGCGTTCCGCATGATTCAATATTTTTAGTTGAGATTGGGGTTCCGCCAGAAAATATTAGGACGCAAGGGATTCCGTGGCCCAAAAAGTTTGGAAAACGCTGCCCTAAACCTTCAGATTTATAAGTTTCCCAGGGATCAAAGTTGCATGCATATAACAAATGAACATTCTGGTTGCTACACATTTGAAAGTCCAATATGATCCCCTCTGTAACACCCAGCTCCTAAAGTATATCAAGACTGGCAATTTTCTGTTCAACGAGATATTACCAATGCCTTCACTCCTTATCCAGCGTTCAAATTGGTACAACGCCAGTATGGCAATAGCAGAGTTTACTACTAACATGCATTTATAAGCTGCCATGCTACAGAGAGTTCTTCCTCACACCAACAATTCTTATGGTGCAAACATTACACCACACCACCACCACCACCACCATGAAGTGTAAGATGCAAAACAGATAAAATTATAAAACCATGATGATATGAGTATTCAACACATAAAGTCATCATAAGCCATAACATGATATCAAACTTCAACAGATTGATAACAGAAGTAAAACAAACACTTTGGTCACTGCAGCACACAACAGAAGGCTCTTATGATATAGAAAAGCACAGAAATTGCAGTACTCACCTAAGCTACCAACAAGTAACGTATGTTCCGTGTACTTCATAACTGCATGAGCGACACCAATAGCATTCTTCACCGATCTCAGATTCGCCACAGAACCGACCTTCATAGTCACCCTTAAATATTTGCAACAAAACCATATTATGGTTGGAAAATGATATTTTAATTATACCATTTTAACTAACCTTGTTTAACTATTTCGCCTTGGTTCATATAAAACTTAGTATGCAGGAAAATGGCAAACCAAACACACACACACAACCAATATTATTACAGAGTCCTGCAATACACTACAATACACTACAATCCAATATTGTTACTGTAGCGTATTAAATCGCTATTATCTATCAATCTAACTTGTCTAGTGTTAAGTGTTAATTGTAGGTAGAAGTTAAGTCAGACAATGTAGTGGCGTTGATTTAATTAGTTAATTAATTGGCGTTGTTAGAAGAATTAATATTTAGTAATATGATCAGCAAACGAAACTACAGAAGCGCTAAAGAAGTGCAGCGAGACTGATAGGCGTTGGTCGCTATTGGAGACTATAGCAACAAAAACAACGTAACGACGCGTGACTTACTTTGACTTATGGCTTTGACGATGCTTTCGCACGTGACAGCCGCCCAGCTATGGAAAATCTCCACTTTTCTCGTTCTTGAGCTTTGTGTGTAGCCTCTTGTATGGAAAAACCCATCTCCCGACAGTCCTCTTGTATCATGTCGAACCATCTCTTCTTTGGTCTTCCCTTTTTTCTTTTACCATGCACATATCCGTTGACCGCTATCTTTGGGTATCTCTCGTCCCGCATTCTGGTTACATGGCCAAAGTAGCGTAGCCGTTTGCTCTGGATTTTGTGTATTATATCATGCCGAATATTCAGTCTGCTATATATCTCTGTATTCCTTATTCTATCCCTTCTCGTGACACCTTCTATCTTTCTTAGGCACGTCATTTCAAACACCCTCAGCCGCTGCTTCTGTGCTTCCCTTAGTGTCCAAGTCTCCGAATTGTACAGCAATGCGCTCAGCACTAATGTCTCATACATCTGAACTTTTGTGGCTTTTCCTATTTCCTTCGAGCTCCAAACCTTACCCAGCACCTGTAGTATTCCTCTGGCTATCCCAATTCTTCTGTCCACATCTTTTTCAGATTCTCCATTTGTGCTAATGGTTCCCCCCAGATACACGAAGCTCTCCGCCTGTTCTAGTTGATGTCCATCTGCTTCTAACTGAAATTTGATGTTGCCCCTTCCAAGGAACTGGCTTTCCGTTTTCAGTACATTTATACTCATTCCCATTTCCCGACTCACTTGAACCACTTTAGTTAGTGACTCTTGTAGTCCATTTGCTTGCTTTGCCAGAAGGGCGATATCATCCGCAAACCTCAGGTCCCTTATAGTCTGTCCTCCGATCACTGCTCCTTCCTCTGTTCCATCCAATGCCATAGCCATGATTAGTTCTAGAAATATGTTGAATAACAGCGGCGACAAAACGCATCCCTGCAGCACTCCCACAATAGTTTTAAACCATTCCGACAGTTCTCCGTCCACCCTTACCGCACTGAAAGTGTCCTCGTAGGCATTTTCCAGTATTCTTATTATTTTCTCTGGATATCCGTAATGTCTCATGACTCTCCATAGTCCTTTTCTCCATACACTGTCGAAAGCCTTTCGAAAAATCTATGTAGCATACATAAAGTTCTTGTCCAAATTCCTCATATTTTTCTGCCAACTGTCTTAGAGTGAATATCTGATCTATAGTGCTCCTGTTCACCCTGAATCCTGCCTGAGCTTCCGATAAGATCTCTTCTGTCCTCATCTTAATTCTCTGTAGTATTATTGTTGAGAAAACTTTACTACTGTGGCAGAGCAAGCTTATGCCTCTGTAATTTGAGCGTAAGCCAATTAAAACGCAGTCTAACTGATTAAACACACGTCATCGACAGAAACGGTTGAAAGATCGATTTCTGCAGTTGGAGCTAATGGCGAAGGGTCATTTTGTTGCGGCAAATGAACTCTTAAGTGAAATTAGCGGCAGAATGATTGGCATGTGGCACCTTCGACGTTGAGAAGAAGGGTGGCCAACGGACGTTAAGTTTTCGAGACAGTTTTTGCGATCGAGGTAAATTCTGGAGCTTGGAGAACTATCGTCATTCGTGGGTGAAGAGTTTGCTCGAGGATTTTGAATTCTACGAACATTGGAGAGAGTCGCTGGAGATAATCACACGGTTGATTCAAACATTTATGATCACACGGTTGATCTGGACGTTGATGTGCACGCTGGAATTGTGACACATTTCATCCATTCGAGTAAGAATACTGGCATTTGTGAATACAAAATATACTCCTTGGAATTTCGTTGTTCGGCCTGGACTGCGAAATATCTTCGGTATATATTATTCCACTGCATATTCGAGGACACTTGGTTGTCGAAATACAAGGATCGGAACTACGACGATTTACAGAATTGGCGGACGATGAACTAGAAAGAATTCTACACTCAAGTGAAGCTAAGAAACATAATAAATCTAGTAATCAATCAACGCCAATAGGTAAATAGGGACACTGCATAATTGTATTGTTTCTTTAATAATAATCAATATATTTTACATTTAAAAGAATTGGTTTCTCTTTGAACTGGCTATTTAAATGCAGTACATGTTTGATACCTGCTAAAATGAGCATATGCTAATAATAGGAGGCTACAAATGGGTTGCTCGCGTCGGGATATAATTGACAATATTATTGTTAATTAAATTGAACTTTACTGACATTTATCTTGAAGAGACAAAACTGATTAAAATGCAAAGTTATTTGAATGTTAAAGGACATCAGCGCAACGCTGACATTAATGCTTAATTAATACATCATTAGAGTCGGTGCGATAATCCTTATTGCGTAACATACACCAGAGATTGTATTACGTTAAGAGGGAGCATTAGTGTGACGCTTAATAATTTTAATAATTATTATAAGCGAGTGTGAAATTGTATAGCGCATAGTTGAGCGTTAAATTTATTACTACTTAACCAAAAAGTGAGTAAGTAAGAATGTCAATCACAGACTGGCAACATTGGATTGATATGGGACGTTCATTCTCATTGGATGGTGAAGAGCTGAAAGCATTCGTCAGAGACAGACAAAGCGAATTTAGACAACAGAGGGCGGATGAACGAGAAGAGAAAAAGGAAAGTGAGCTACGTGCAGCTGCAGAAGCGAAAGCAGTTAGAGAAAAAGAAATAGAAATGGCGAGGATGGCTGACGCGAGACTGATACGCGAAGCAGAAAATGCTAGGCTTATACGCGAAGCAGAGATGACCGAAGCCAGGCTTACGCGAGAAGCAAATGACGTTAGACTTGAAAGAGAAGCAAATGACGTTAGACTTGAAAGAGAAGCAACTGAGGCGAGGCTTGCAAGAGAAGCGAATGAAGCTTTAGAGCATAAGAGACTCGAGATTCAAATGAGATTGAGAGAGATAGAATCGAGAGATGGACGAAACAGGGATGATGGAGATTCTTATATGACGATGGGTGACAACCACCAAGGAAACCAGAGTCATAAGGGGATGAAGAATATTAAATTCCCAATATTTAACGAGGCAAAGGACTGTCTCGATGCGTACCTTCTTAGATTTGAGCGGACGTGTACGACATACGAGATACCAAGAGATGCATGGTCGCTGATGCTAGCACGACATCTAGAATCGAAAGCTTTAGAAGTATACCAGCGTTTGTCGGATGAAGAGACACAAGACTACGATTGTTTAAAGAAGCATCTCCTGAAAAGATTCCAATTAACAGAAGGAGGGTATCGTAACAAGTTTAAGACTAGCAAGATGGAACAAGGAGAGACTCCTTCAAATTTCATTTACAGATTGCAGCGATACTTGCAGCAATGGTTGCTTCAAGCAGGATTTAAGCAGACCTACGAAGGAATCGAGGATCTACTGCTAAAGGATCAATTTTTCCTCACTTGTAGTAATGAGTTGAGGATGTTCATTAAAGAGAAAGGAAAAATGAGCTTAAAGGACACATTGACATGTGCAGAATCCTACATCGAAGCTCATGGGTACAGATATGCCGAGAATTCTGTGAAACCTCAAGGGAGATTCAATAATGACAGAGGTAATGGAAAGTCATTTGAAGAGAAATCGAGAGAGAAATTCCAAGGAAATGTAAACAGAGGAAGAGTTGAAACGCGACAGAACAAAGAGACAAATCACAGTGGAAACATGAATAGAGGATTTAGTAGGGACAGAGAGCAGGCAGCAGAACACAAGATAACTTGTTTTGCGTGCGGAAAGGTAGGTCATAAAGCATTTGATTGTGTGCATAAAGCCAAAGGGTTTGTTAAACACACAGCTGCAGCCGTACAGATTTACGAGAATAGGGCGTACAGGGCTGTACAGACGAATGAAAGCACGAAATCAAATGAAGCTGACAGAACAGTAGAACGCCAGGATAGGAAAGGTAAAGAAGAAGTACCGAAACACATGGCAGCAAGTACGGTAGTTACAGAACGGAAAGATGGTTGCATTGACATTGAAAGTATAGACGAATGTCAAGCGAAGGTCAATGGAATAGACGCCAATTGTCTTTACGATTCTGGAGCGAGTACATGTATTGTGAGGAGATCGCTGATCAGAGATAGTGATTTGACTGGGAAGGAAACGCACTGCATCCTAGTTGATGGGAGCTTAAGGTGTTTTCCTACAGCCCATGTAAACATTGAGAGCGAGTATTTTACTGGTGAAGTTGAGGCAATGGTTATGGACGAACCAGTAAAGCCGATAATTATTGGACGCGTGAGAGGGTTAAAATATACAGTAACGAATGAGAACACGGATGAAAATATGATTAATTGTGACAAAGGAGGGAAAGTGGATGAGACGATTGTGAGTGAAAAACAAGAAAAAGTTGGGTATAAAGGTATACTCAAGAGAGTTGTGAATGCTAATTCACGTTGGCAAGATGCCAAGAAGACAGTAAGATTCGAGGGTGATGAAATGAACACGGAGTATGATGACGTAATAGAGAAAGTTGTAGGTGATGACGTCATGAACAGTGACGCACATCAAACGACAGCAGCGATAGAAACGAGAGCTGAGTCGAAGAAAGTGGTGAAATATAAACCACTCAAGGTCACCGAAATGCCCGACCTAAATATAACCACAAAAGAAATAAAGGAATTACAGAAGACAGATGAGACATTGAAGAGTTGCTGGGATAAAGCATCTGAATGGAATGGCGATGAGAAGAGTACAGAAAAAGTGCTGTACGTAAAGAAAGATGGATTGTTGTACCGGAGATGGAAAGAAGTACTGAAAGATGAAGCAAAGTGGCAGTTGATGGTGCCGAAACAGTTGAGAAATAAAGTTCTAGCTGTAGCACATAACTCGCTACTGTCAGCTCATCTAGGCATGAAGAAGACTCACGATAAAATTGTGAATGAATTTTATTGGCCAGGAATAAATCAAGAAGTTCGGCGATATATATTAAGTTGTGATGTATGCCAGAAAGCAGTAGATAAGAAAGTGAACTACAAGGCACCGATGGGACATCTTCCAGTGCTGGATGTGCCGTTCAAGCATGTCTGTGTAGACATCATAGGAGCCATAGAGCCAATGTCTATGAGAGGATATCGTTATGTATTAACGATTATCGACTTAAGCACCAGATATCCTGAAGCGATACCATTGAAAGGTATAAGTACCGAGGAAGTGGCGGAAGCCTTGTTTAACTTTTATTGTCGGATGGGCGTACCACAGAGGATTCATACGGATAGAGGAAGCCAGTTTACGTCAGAACTAATGGCTGAAGTAAACAAAATGTTATTAATCAAACACACGATGACGAGTCCATACCACGCGATGGGAAACGGTTGTGTAGAACGTCTTAATGGAACGATTAAGACGACACTGAGGAAATTGATAGGAGAACAAGTAAAAGAGTGGGACAGGTACTTGGCACCACTACTTTTTGCATTACGAGATACTGTACACGAGAGCCACGGATACACACCTTTCGAATTAATCTTCGGAAGATCTTGTAGAGGTCCGGTACAGATATTGAAAGAACTGTGGACAAACGAAAAAGTGGAAGACGAGGTGAAGGATGTGTACACATATATGACAGATCTACGAGAGCGTATAGAGGAAACGTGTAACATGGCGCAGAAAGCAATTCACAAAGCTAATGCGAAGAACAAGAAGTACTACGATAAAAAGGCACGATATAGAAAACTGGAGATAGGTGATAAAGTCCTATTATTACTGCCGAGTTGTAACAATAAGATGCTTGTGAAATGGCAAGGACCATTTGTTGTCAGAGGGAAAATCGGAGATTACGATTATAAAGTCGAGGTTGATGGTGGAAAACTGAAAACATACCACATCAACATACTAAAGAAATATTACGAGAGGAGTGAAGAAGAATTGTCAGGTTCTGAGACAATAGCATATGTGTCGGCGATTGTACATGATGGTAGAGAAGGTGAGGATGAAGAGGAGGAGATATTGAACTTGTATGTCAGTAAGCAAACTGAGACGTACAAGGATGTTGATATTAATCCACAATTAGAAGATGAACAGAGAGGTGAATTAGAGAAATTACTGAGAGAATATCAAGACATATTTACAGATAAACCAGGAAGAACTGACATGGTGAAACACGAGATTCATCTTACGAGTGATGAACCTGTTAGGATGAAAGCGTATCCAACACCGTATCATCTACAGTCAGAAATTGATAAGGAAATTGAGATAATGTTAGAGAATGGGATAATAGAAAGATCAGAAGCAGCATACGCAGCACCGCTTGTTGTTGTCAAGAAGGCTGATGGAAGCAATAGACTTTGCTGCAACTATAAACAATTGAATAAAGTGACAGTTTTTGATCCAGAACCGATGATGTCAAACGAGGATATCTTCAATAAACTGAGTGGCAGCAAAATATATAGCAAGTTTGATTTTTGCAAAGGATATTGGCAAATTCCAATGAGCGAAGAATCAAAAGATTATACGACTTTCATTTGTGCAAGTGGGTTGTATAAGTTTAATGTATTACCATTTGGATTGGTAAATAGTGCTTCAAGCTATAATAGACTGATAAGGAAGATTTTGCATGGAACCGAGAATCTGGAGAGTTATGTTGATGACATACTAGCTCATACAGAAGGATGGACTAAACATTTGAAGATTTTACGAGAATTTTTTCAAAGAGTGAGAGATGCTCACCTAACTTTGAAACCAAAGAAATGTTCGTTAGGCTATGGTTGCATAGATTTCTTGGGTCATACGTTAAACAACGACGACATTAGTCCTAAAGGAGAATCGATAGATAAGATTGTGGAGATGCCACAACCGAAAACGAAAAAACAAATAAGAAGCTTTTTGGGAGCAATAAACTATTACAGAAAGTTTATTCCGCATTGTGCTGAGCTGATGGCACCATTAAGTGACTTGACAAAGAAGTCAGCAGCTAATAATGTTGATTGGAACGAGAAATTAGATGAGAGTTTTAGTAAGCTGAAAGCAGCACTTGCTAAGACACCAATACTAAAGTTACCAAACTTGGAGAAGGAATTCGTGATTCAAACGGATGCATCAGGAAGAGGAATAGGTTGTGTCCTGATACAGCAGTATGAAGGAATAAACCACCCGATTGCATATGCGAGTAGGAAACTATTGGAGAGAGAGACGAGATATTCAGTCGAGGAGAGAGAGTGTCTAGCGATAATGTGGGGAATTAGTCGGTTTGACAGGTACTTGTGTGGAAAGCAGTTTGTGATTGAGACGGACCACTGCGGACTACAGTACATGAAGGAAGGAAGAATGAAGAATGCGAGTCATGAGGTGGAGTCTAGCACTTCAAAATTATTGCTTTACGATACGCTATATCAAGGGGAGCAATAATGTTATGTCTGATTATTTGAGTAGAGGAATTACATAGTACTTAAATATATCAGTAATGTATTATAATAATGTAGGTAAGAAATAGTTCAGTAATGTTGTATTGTTATGTAAGATAGAATAAGAAGTTGATAGAAATTTAGTTGATAGATAATTAGGTGAGATTGTAAAGCCTGATTACAGACTTTTGAAGGAGGGGTATTTGTAGCGTATTAAATCGCTATTATCTATCAATCTAACTTGTCTAGTGTTAAGTGTTAATTGTAGGTAGAAGTTAAGTCAGACAATGTAGTGGCGTTGATTTAATTAGTTAATTAATTGGCGTTGTTGGAAGAATTAATATTTAGTAATATGATCAGCAAACGAAACTACAGAAGCGCTAAAGAAGTGCAGCGAGACTGATAGGCGTTGGTCGCTATTGGAGACTATAGCAACAAAAACAACGTAACGACGCGTAAGCCAATTAAAACGCAGTCTAACTGATTAAACACACGTCATCGACAGAAACGGTTGAAAGATCGATTTCTGCAGTTGGAGCTAATGGCGAAGGGTCATTTTGTTGCGGCAAATGAACTCTTAAGTGAAATTAGCGGCAGAATGATTGGTATGTGGCACCTTCGACATTGAGAAGAAGGGTGGCCAACGGACGTTAAGTTTTCGAGACAGTTTTTGCGATCGAGGTAAATTCTGGAGCTTGGAGAACTATCGTCATTCGTGGGTGAAGAGTTTGCTCGAGGATTTTGAATTCTACGAACATTGGAGAGAGTCGCTGGAGATAATCACACGGTTGATTCAAACATTTATGATCACACGGTTGATCTGGACGTTGATGTGCACGCTGGAATTGTGACACATTTCATCCATTCGAGTAAGAATACTGGCATTTGTGAATACAAAATATACTCCTTGGAATTTCGTTGTTCGGCCTGGACTGCGAAATATCTTCGGTATATATTATTCCACTGCATATTCGAGGACACTTGGTTGTCGAAATACAAGGATCGGAACTACGACGATTTACAGAATTGGCGGACGATGAACTAGAAAGAATTCTACACTCAAGTGAAGCTAAGAAACATAATAAATCTAGTAATCAATCAACGCCAATAGGTAAATAGGGACACTGCATAATTGTATTGTTTCTTTAATAATAATCAATATATTTTACATTTAAAAGAATTGGTTTCTCTTTGAACTGGCTATTTAAATGCAGTACATGTTTGATACCTGCTAAAATGAGCATATGCTAATAATAGGAGGCTACAGTTACAGAGCCCTGCAGTACAAGGCAAGGCAATGCACAGACCTGAAAAACAGAAGGATGCAGGTTTGATACCTGGACCTCCCCATATAGTTGACTAGTTATAAAATCATCTCATCGTGTTATCTTGCATTCAAACTATTTCATATGATAATATTACTGTACTTTGTCAGCTTGAAGTGAATAAATTAATATTATCATTATTACTATTAAACACAAACTCCCATTCGAAAAGTTACTGAAATTAAAAGCAAACTACATATCTATTACGAACACCATGAATGACATCTCCCAAAATACAGAATCGTGCAGCAAAATCACAAGAAACAAGACTCAGAACGCGAGATTGGCATGCAGGTGTTTACCCATCCATGATCATAGCATCCAGCGTGCTTTCACCATTTTCATCTGGGCTTCCTCCGTATCCAACAGACCCATCACACTGCTCCTCTTCACAGACACCGCACCCAACGACAACGGCATCCACGGCAGTTCCAGAATTCACACCAACTTCATTCCAAGCTGAAAAAATCATTGCAGTTGCATTTATTCCATAAATAACTCTCATAAAAACCAACTCAGAATATTCTGAGTGTTTGCTCCTTGATACCACCCAAATTCAGCCACTCCTATTAGAGTCCTTCTTCAAGTTCTTTGCCTTCAGTCAGATCCAAGCGTTAAATGACGCCACTCCTATCGACAGTTTGAACAGTAATATCTATTTCTACTCTACTATACAATGTAGTGTAATGAGCTACTATTTAGTACTGAAAATGGGACTAAGTTATTACAAGACTAATTTAAAACTTCAAGGGAAACAACAAATGAGTAAAAATAAATAATTATAACCAGCGTGAGAGCAGAGTGAGAACTGCCAAAGGGCTTGGGGAGGAGTTCAACGCCCCCAATATTTCATAGGACCCCATGCAAATCTCTTTATCCTTCCATTCTCATCCAGTCCAGCCGCATCCTATTAGGTCTTCCTCATTCTCTTTCTCGTCTGTTCATGATTAAAGCCATGACAGTTTTCAACAGGGACTCCTCTCAATATGTGGCCAATTCACTTCCTCTGACTCCCGTTCCCATATTCTTGTATTGTTCCCATCTTAGATCTTTCCTCTCTCATCTTTGTAGCACTTCTTTCCTTGTTCTACTTTTCATTTTGTTTTGATTAGAGCTACAACTGAATATTCTTTTTTAATCTGATCTTAGGCCTCTGAAAAGCTGTAACATAACCCCAAAACTACTGACTGCTTTTTATAGTAATGTTTATTCTGTAACAGCATTAAATATTCTAACCTGCTAACTAACTAACAAGTATACAAACAAAGACAGGAAAATCTGTTAACATGTCATAAATATAATTTTCCTTGTCCACCAAAATATTAGTAAGTAAGCAGCATCTGCTAGAACTGCCCAGGCTTTGCCTTACCGGCTTCTGTCGCATTGACAAAATTCCATGTTGCTATTACCACCGGTGTAACATTTTCTTCTGCGATGAAACTGTTTGCAGCAATGACAGACAGCAAGAGTAGAAAGCCAGGGGTCAACAAATGACCTATGACAGACGTCATCGTTGAGTTCTAAAAGCAAAATTGTTTAACAATGTTACGATCTATAGATGTTTTAAGCATCAGAGTATTTTTTAAAATATTTAACGGCTTACACACGGTAAACATGTATCCCAGCAGCGCAAATTATTCACAATTGCATGGGTTTCAGCATTGGTCGAATATACAAATCAGATTGAAGGAAAGAATTCTTGTCAACTAGAAGTCGGATTGATACTATATTTTTTTCCAAAATAGAAATTGGATTTCTGAAGACAAGCTTGCTGAAATCGGAGCTGGATTGATGACAAATAATTGCTGCCTAAATAGAAGCGGGACTAATAAAACAAATTCTTGTCTAAACAGAAGCTGGATCGATGAGAACAATTCAAGTCAAACTAGAAGTTGGATTTATTAAAAAATAATAACATTTGCTGCAACAAGCATATAACTTACGATGCCAAAATACAATTTCACCGAACACACTACTGCACTACCATTACTACCGACTTTAAGGCAATGCTAAAACGCCGTTTATGCTGTTAAGTTGTTCTTCACAGAGGCAAATGTTGGGTAATCCTTCACTTTAGGTAGTTTAATTATTTCACGCTTATTAACACGCTATATCATATATGTATTGGTGTTCTAAATATGTAGTCTATTGTTTGTCACTCCCTGTCGTCGTAATTTTTCGGATGAAAGTGTCATGCCTTAAATTGGAGCTGGATTGATTAAAATGTCTTGCCTTAAATTGGAAAGAAATGGAAGCTGGATTAAGGTATCTTTATATGTGAAGTGGAAGCTGGATCAAGGTATCTTTATATGTGAAGTGGAAGATGGATTAAGGTATTTATATCTCTAAAATGGAAGCTGGATGAAGAAGGTTCCTTATAGGTGAAATAGAAGCTGGATTGACGAAAAAAACGTTTGAGAAATGGAAACCGGATTAATGATAAAACGCTTCTCCAGCTTCTAATTAAGATCTAAAATCCCTTGATCCCGCTTCCATTTCTTAAGCTTTTTATCATCCATCCAGCTACAACTTTGCCAAAAAATTCATCCGTCCAGCTCCCAGTTAAGGAAGAACATTCTCATCCATCCACCTCCAATTTAATCAAAAAGATTTTAATGAATCCAGCTCCAATTTAAGCAAGCACATTTGGTTATATTCTATAATGACTCGGTAGCAAGTAACTTTTTTTTATAAATTCGATGAAAAATATTTCCTGACGAAATTGAAGCGGGATTTTTCGTGTGAGGGTCGGTTAGGGCTCAGGTTAGGCGTCGTGAGGGTCGGTTAGGGTTAGTTTTAGGGTTAGTGCAGTCATTCTGAAGCTGGATTGATGAACAATAATTTTCAATGAAAAATGGCTGAAAAATATTTCCTGACGAAATAGAAGCGGGATTTATCGAACAAATTCTTGCCTAAAGAGAAGCTGGATCGATTAAAAGGATTCTCGGCAAACTAGAAGTTGGATTTATTAAAGATAACAACGCTGCAACGTTAGTTCTTGGTGTCTATCGAGTCATTCTAGAACGTCTACCGAGTCATTATAGAATATAACCGCACATTTTAATCAATCTGAAGTTCTCTTACAGACAGTTTTAGACAATTGTCCCATGTGATTTTCAGCTGAAATAATTAAACTACCTAAAGTGAAGGATTACCAAATGTTGTACGTGCACGACTTATTGATTGGGAGACTCTAAAATCGGAATTTTTCAGTAAAATCTGCAAGATATATAATAACCTTATTGGGCTCTTTCGGGTTTTACTTAAAACACAAATTTCTTCCATAATAATGTCATGTGGCTTAATCACGGGATCTGTGATGGAAGCACCCCATGACTGACCGACTACGTATATATTTATAGGCATACCGCAATTTAATTTGTCACGTTTCTGCAAGCTATTTAGTCACTCAATTATAATAAGCATCAGTAATCAATAGTCATTTACCGGTAAAAAGCATTCATGGATCGGTTTAAATTCTCAGCTACAAGTCGTATAATTAAGTAAGTTTGTTTACAAAATTTGATATCATTCAAATGGAATTGCCAACCATCTGACTTGGTAGAAGAGTTTTTATAGCGCATTCTGTTGCCTTACATCGTTAATTTCTTTTGCAAAATCATCTTTAGAGATACTTCAAATTACAATATTATTTAGGCCACGTGACGGTCGTCAATGGCAGCGTATTGTTTTAACAGTCGGCTTATAGAGTATAACTGTAACTGATAATAACTATTTAAAATGTAAATGGGATCGACTAGGCCTACAGGTTTACAGCACAGAATAAATGAGCAAGAAGTATCTACATCGGATATCGGTTAAGACTTAAGTAATAGCAGGTCAGTATAACAATGCTATAGGCTATACTAGTAGGCTACCGATTATGATATCTTTTGCGAGCAGACGTTTATTTCCCATCAGGGCTTTTTTAACGTGCAGTTCTACACAAAATGTGCAGTTCTAAAATGGATTCGTGCAGTTGTAGAAGCACTACTGTGCAGCTAAAACTAGTGAAAAAGATAATTATTGTCCTCCAATTGAAAGTAATCTATCATGGAGGATGGGAAGAGAAAGAAGAGGTTGTGCAGTTCTAAAAATTCCTTAAAAACAACCCTGCGTTCCGTGCAGTTAAAACTAGTTTAAAAATATGTCATTTTCCTCAGATCGGGAGTAATTTACCATGGAGGATGAGAAAGGAGAGAAGAGGATGTGCAATAGGGTATAGCAAGAAAACTGTTTTCGTTTAAAATGAACTTTGGGATAACTTAAAAGGTTGCTCCAGGTCCTAAATGAAAGAACTGAAGAAAAATTGCATCAAATTTATTGCATCTAACTTTGCCGCCGAGCACCTGAAGTTTAGTCTACTTTCGCGGCTGCAAACCATGGCAGAAACACGCACTGTGCAAACATGCGAACGTTAGTCATGGAGAAACAGACAGGAAAGAAAGAGAATAATTATAAGAAAAGAGAATAATTGTAAGAAGTATTATAAATCTCAAGGACTGTGTAAAGTATAGATGATACACCAGACAATGATTCCAGCTGTGATACAGTTGACTCCGATTCTACAGCGTCAGAATCATTGAGGATGCTTAAATGCGATCTGAAGCAGAAGCACGCTCTCGCTACACCAAGTCACTCCAGCTTTGTCAAGGGAATGTGACTGCAGAATAATAGTTTCTGCAATACAGAAGTAGGTCTACTTGTGGACTATTCCTAAGTTTCCTAAGCAATTGTGACTACTGACGATTTCAGCTACTAACAGATTGTGGGAAGAGAGAGAAAGCTTTCGTAAAACATTATCCGATGGAAGAGGAGAAAAGCGTGAAGCTGCAGCATTGTATTTTGATGGTGGGACAGATATAACTGTAATACTGTTTGTTTCCAGCCATAAATATCAAATAATGGAAGAGTATGCATGTTTGAAACGAAAATAGGGCATATCTCACCAAGGAGTGGATTAACCGCTGGAATTTTCGAAGCAATGCATCATGACTTCTTGTCTGATTGGCCTAATGATATTTCTTTCAGTTCAGTAATAGCTGTTAGCTGTGATGGAACGGCGGTAAATACATGCTGGAACAATGGAATAAGAAAGCTGGAGTTACATGCAAGACGTCCTCTCCAGTGGTTCATCTGTATGTTCCATTTCGATGAGTTGACGTTACGACATTATATTATTTGTTCATCATTTTATCAAGTTCCCTACCATAATTAGAGAGAAAGGTTGTTGATGAATGTATTCAAAAGAATGGCTACTATGGTTACCCAGAAAATCTTTAAGTGAAAATGATGATTGATAAAAAATACATGCAGAACTGGTATATCCAAAAGATTTAAAATAGCAAAAGAAACTGATCGCTGTCTATTAGCATTTCAGGTGATACTAGAACATTCACAATCCCAAAACTGAATTTAGAAGCCACTGTCTATTGTGTTCCAGTTAACTGGCTGGATTTTTCCAGACTTGAACCTCCAATAACTTGCAAGTTTAAGAAAAATGACCTTCGGGAATCCATTACAACTGGCAGTATGTTAGATCTTGAAAAATACTATTGCCACAAGCCAGTCAAAGTTGTTACAGGTAGCCTAGGTCTAGTACAGACGCAGCAAGGTCAGTTTGCGACAAAGAGCGTAGAGAAGGCCACATTCGAACAAAGGGCGAATCCCAAAAAAACATGGTCAAATATACCACCAAAAATGTGTGGACTATATAATATGAGTGAAACGCATTGTCAGCATATGAACATTTTGTGAAGCGTAATTATGGACCACAAGGTTTTTTCAACTTGAATGATTTTTCCATTTTTAAAGTTAGAATAATGCAATGGGGGACAGTCCATAAATGACGTCACGAAACTGGAGGGGAGAGGGTCACACATCTATGACGGTATGATTTGTGACGGTCCATTGCTATATATCATATGACTTTTGTTTTAACGTGTGACGAGGGGTTAAAAGGAATCGCCCTATGGCGTGACGTCGTTTATGGACGACCCCTTGTTTGTCGCTCGTAGATGTCGGAATTGCGAAACAAATTTACCTCCCGTGCCATAAAAAGTGGCTCACAATATTCCTATTTTTAGGCCAAATTACTACTGCAGATAAGAAAATAGTCAAATTTCAGCAGTGTTAATGCAATAGTGCTCAATAGTGCGGTATACTTGAATAACTTCAAGGCCATGGCGGCAAAGTTAAGCAGCACGTCAGAAACAAAATTTCTATACCAGACACTATCCAATAGATAGGAGCAACAAATTATTATATCCCAAACATAATCCTTTCTGGTCACTACACCCTAATGTGCAATTCTAAAAATTCCTTAAAAACAGCCCTGTTTCCCATTCAACGATTTCTTGCAGAGTGTATGTATGTTTCCACCGACCCTGCGGGTCAGCCTCAGTGCTTCCCTAGAGAAGAAACCGACGCCACCGTCATCAGCATGCAGATATATACTCTATCAGATCACTGGAAACATGCAATGCGTTTACTGGGTCGACATAAAACAAGCGAGTCGTTATAAGTGATCTTACTAGTTTTCGTTCTTAGTAGCTTTCGTTCGTAGTAGTAATTTCGTTCTTTATTATGTTCTGTCTTAGTCGTTTTGTCGTTAGTTATGTTCTCTTTTAGTCGTTTTCGTTCTTATAGTTATGCTCTTTTTGAATTGTTTTCGTTCTTTGTTATGTCCTCCTTACTTTATAAGTCGTTTTTGTTCTTATAGTTATTTTTTTTAGTCGCGTTTGCTCCTATATATAGGCATGTTATTTTGTTAGTCGTAGCTAGGCTATGTGTTCTTAGGTATGTTCTTTCTATGTCGTTTTTGTTCTAAGTTATGTTCTATTTTGGTCGTTTTCGTTGTCCTTATTTGTGTTATTTTCTAGTCGTTTTCTTTCCTAGCTATGTTTTTATCATTTCCATTGTTATGTTATATCTTTATTGTTTCCATTCTTAGTTGTGTTCTCTTTGTAATTGTTTTCATTCATAGCTATATTCTTTTTTGGACGTTTTCGTTCTTAGTCGTGATCTGTCTTTGTCGTTTTTGTTCTTATTAATTTTGTGTCTTTTCGTTTTCGTGCAAAGTTATGTTCTTTTTTAGAGTTTTCGTTCTTCATTATGTTCTTTCGTTTTCGTTCCTAGTTATATTGTTCCTTTGTGGTTTCGTTCTTACCTACGTTTTTGTTAGAAGTTTTTGTTCTTTGTCGTTTTCGTTCTTAGTTATGTTCTTTCTTTGTCGTTTTCCTTCTTAGTCTTGTTCTCTCTTTTCATTTTTTTATTTTGTCTCTTTGCCGTTTTCGTTCTTAGTTATTTTCTTTGTTGGACTTTTGTTCTTAATTGTCGTTTTCTTTCTTGGTTTTGTTTAATGTTAAAAGTTTTAGTTCTTAACTTTGTTGTTCCGTTTTCATTCTTAGTGATGTTTCATTTTCAATCTAGTGAAGTTTTTTCTGTTTAATTCTTAGTTAAGTTGTTTATTTTTTAATTCTTAGTTAAGTTGGTTCTTTTTAATTCTTA
Source organism: Lumbricus terrestris (assembly GCA_949752735.1). Classification (NCBI taxonomy): domain Eukaryota; kingdom Metazoa; phylum Annelida; class Clitellata; order Crassiclitellata; family Lumbricidae; genus Lumbricus; species Lumbricus terrestris. The sequence continues at coordinate 50,128,348 of OX457037.1, forward strand.
GTTAAGTTGGTTCTTTTTAATTCTTAGCTAGGTTGTTCCGTTTTCATTCTTTATTAAGTTGTTTTGTTTTCATTCTTAGTTAAGTGGTTTCTTTTTCATTCTTAGATAAAACTACTCAAATTAGAACTAAAAAGAATAACTTAAATAAGAATGAAAGCAAAACAAACTTGTTTTCATTTTTAGTCAAGTTGTTTTGTTTTAATTCTTATTTCAATTGTTTTGCTTTCATTCTTAGTTACGTTGTTTCTTTTTAATTTTAAATTGGAGTATTTCGTTTTCATTCTTTGTTTAAGTTGTTTTGCTTTCATTCTTAATTAGGTTGTTTAGTTTTCATTCTTAGTTAAGTTGTTTAGTTTTCATTCTTAGTTAAGTTGTTTAGTTTTCATTCTTAGTTAAGTTGTTTAGTTTTTATTCTTAGTTAAGTTGTTTACGTTTCTTTTTTATTTATGTTGTTTCGTTTTCATTCGTTGTTAAGTTGTTTGGTTTTTATTCTTAGTTAAGTTGTTTAGTTTTCATTCTTAGTTAAGTTGTTTAGTTTTCATTCTTAGTTAAGTTGTTTCGTTTTCATTCGTTGTTAAGTTGTTTCGCTTTCATTCTTAGTTAAGTTGTTTAGTTTCATTCTTAGTTAAGTTGTTTAGTTTTCATTCTTAGTTGAGTTGTTTAGTTTTCATTCTTAGTTAAGTTGTTTAGGTTTCTTTCTTATTTATGTTGTTTCATTTTCATTCGTTGTTAAGTTGTTTGGTTTTCATTCTTAGTTAAGTTGTTTCGTTTTCGTTCGTTGTTAAGTTGTTTCGCTTTCATTCTTAGTTAAGTTGTTTAGTTTTCATTCTTAGTTAAGTTGTTTAGTTTTCATTCTTAGTTAAGTTGTTTAGTTTTCATTCTTAGTTAAGTTGTTTCGATTTCATTCTTAGTTGAGTTGTTTAGGTTTCTTAGTTAAGTTGTTTAGTTTTCATTCTTAGTTAAGTTGTTTCGATTTCATTCTTAGTTGAGTTGTTTAGGTTTCTTAGTTAAGTTGTTTAGTTTTCATTCTTAGTTAAGTTGTTTAGTTTTTCTTTATTATGTTATTTCGTTTTCATGCTTAGTTGAGTTGTTTTTTATTTTGTTTATTTATGTTGTTTCTTTAGATTTCTTTATTAATTATGTTGTTTCGTTTTCATGCTCAGTTAAGTTGTTTAGGTTTCTTTTTATGTATGTTGTTTCGTTTTCATTCGTAGTTAAATTGTTTCGCTTTTTTATAGTTAAGTTGTTCTTTTGATTCTTAGGCTAATTGAGTTGTTTCGCTTTTTTAATTAAGTTGTTTCGTTTTCATTCGTAGTTGAGTTGTTTCGCTTTTTTAATTAAGTTGTTTCGTTTTCATTCGTAGTTGAGTTGTTTCGCTTGTTTAATTAAGTTGTTTCGTTTTCATTCGTAGTTGAGTTGTTTCGTTTTCATTCGTAGTTTAGTTGTTTCGTTTTCATTCGTAGTTGAGTTGTTTCGTTTTTATTCGAAGTTGAGTTGTTTCGTTTTCATTCGTAGTTGAGTTGTTTTGTTTTCATTCGTAGTTGAGTTGTTTCGTTTTCATTCTGAGTTGTTTTGTTTTCCATTATTAATTATGTTTTTTCTTCGTCGTTTTCGTTTTGAACCATTGCGAAAGCGTACTGGCGAATCCTCTTAAGGATGTCGTAAACTTGGCCTAACATACGAATGGGACGGATTGGTGAATTGGATTCAAGAAGGGAAAAAACCGCAAGAAATATCAGGGTGAGTGATTGAAAATGCAAACGTTCTGCTTACGGCTAAAAAGTCATTCAGTTGAAGCTGCTGTAGCCTAGCGTCACTGTGAATCTAAAACTTAATTTATTCTAATAGGCTTGCGTGAGCAACTCATGATAATCCCAAATCATATTTTCATCAACCTTGATTTCGCATCCACCCACACATTTAGCCTATTGCAAATTATCCTGTACCAAACCTAAATGTTATCTTTGATCAAAAACCTTCTGACTTCTCCGATCACATCACACATCTCTCCCGCTCTTGCTTCATGCATATCAGTGACCGCATCCACAATCGCGCCATCTATAGTTCATGCCAAACTTGACTATTGCAATTATCTCGAACCAGATATGGACATCACCCGCGCTATCACCAAAACCCCCGAAACGCCACCACACCCGTCCTCAAATCACTTCACTGGCTTAAAATGCCTGAACGGATAGAATTCAAATTCCTTTCACTTACGTACAGTGTACACTATTTATACAACCGTCCTGTCTTCGTCAGTTGTTCACCATCCATGCAGCCACTGAATTTGTTTAACTCGCTCCTCACCCTCCTCACTGCATGCGCCGCCATTCCATCACCTCATCGTTAAAATTTGCAAATCGTTCTATATCCATTGCTGTCCCGCCTCTCTGGAGCAAACTCCACCATCACTACGACAATCATCGGACCCATCTACGAACTCACCAAAACGCCATCTCTTGCTATTCCCCACCTGCAGTAATTCATTCACTCGAAACTCAAAACACTGCTTTTTCACAAATCCTGTCCTAATTTCAGGGGCTTCTATCCCTATACATGGCGGGCGCAGCTTGCGCCCAGTGAAAAATAGGGGGGAATCAGAAGACAGCCAAAATTCACGACGGTTGGGGGGAAGGTCGGACATGGAGTGCAGCGTTCAATCTAGGCATCACTAGGAGGAAGATCCTCCCAGAAAATACTTCCCCTCCATATTAATTTGGACAAAATGGTAGGCCTAATAGTTTTTAGAAAAAATGTATACACTTTATACACTTTGAGCTTCTAGTTAGGCTACTATCTGCATTTTTGAATTACATGAACTGCTTTAACAGCTATAATATACCATAATAAAAATTCTATTAGATGATTGCAATTATGCTTTTACTATATTAATAAATAATACAACCATACAATAATTGAAAAAAAATAATGTTAATACAAATACTATTTTGCACAACTAAATGGCTTCTCTATAATGTTATCCTTAAAATTTCAGACAGTAAAATGTGGTCCTTGAACACTTAGTAAAGCAACATCATTATTACGTGGGCCTACAACGTAGGACATAAATATATTGTATTTTATTGTATTGCATTGTGCTCTAAAAATTTATGTAACGCCTCTCGAGTGCACACTGATCAGAGGCGCAAAACATATGGCTGCCCAATTTTGGCAGCAATTCATCCACTGAAACAGTAGAGTAATTTTGCCAAGAGGACAGCTTAAAATGCTGAAATTGCAATGCGGAAATCGCAAAAATTTCTTATGGGGAGGGGCACATTCCCTCCCCATACTAGGTCCCTTCTCGGCGCTACACATGCTTCGGCGATCGTCTGCTGGATGCTCGTTTGCCCCTCTCCAAACAAACCTTCATTCCCACACTATTATAGAGGAGGCATGCGCTAGATTGCATTATATTGCATACATAGAGGAAGGCCGGTCCAGAAAAGGGGGGGGGGGAAGAAAATGGATTGCGCCCGGTTGCTTAGGGGGGATAGAAGCCCCTGCCTAATTCCTCCACTTCGCCTAACTTCCCACGCCGTTTCAATTCTAAGCATCATCCACTATAACCGTCTGTCTAACTCCTCGTCTGATTATCCGGATCTTGACCTCTGCCTATTGACTTTGTTTTGATTGAGCGCCTGTGAATAAGATTGTTCCTGTCACTTCGCTTTTGTGGGCGCTGTAGAAGTTAAGTGTTTACGATTACGAGTATGCATGTATGTGTGTATGTATGTATGACATATTGTATGTATGATTGTATGTATTACAAATTTTTGTATGTATATATTATGTACCCACATGTATGTGCGTATATACATTGTTTATGTAGGAAAATGTATGTATGTATGTATAAATGTATGCATGTATGTATGTATGTATGTATGTATGTATGTATGTATGTATGTATGTATGTATGTATGTATGTATGTATGTATGTATGTATGTATGTATGTATGTATGTATGTATGTATGTATGTATGTATGTATGTATGTATGTATGTATGTATGTATGTATGTATGTATGTATGTATGTATGTATGTATGTATGTATGTATGTATGTATGTATGTATGTATGTATGTATGTATGTATGTATGTATGTATGTATGTATGTATGCTTGTATATATGTATGTATGTTTGTGTGTGTGTATGTATGTATGTATGCATGTATGTTATGTGTATGTGTTTGTTACTGTTTGTATAACGTATGTGCATAAATGCATGGAGACCGATGCATCATGCATGCATACTGTGCATACTAAATACATGAATGCATATTAGGTAGGCCTATACATTCATTCATTGTAGACCGTTAAATGCATTTTATGTTTGTATTTAGCATGCATTTTATGTGCATGCAAAGGTGGGTCTATAAAGAACTGTAGACCCTATGCAAGTATGCATGCATATATAGGGCCTTACATGTATATAATATATATGCATGCATGATTGCGTATGTGAATATAAACCTATACTATTGTTGCAGACAGAATATTAGCTTTTGTCGAATTTTGAAAAAGGTTTTTAGGTCCAAACCATTGAGGTCGCAGGTATTATTCATAATAAGGTAAATTATGTTAATCGAGAAAAAGCATTTAATTATAGGCCTATAACAGGCAACAAATTAATTATTAATGTTCGTAATCGTAATCATCAAATTTCTACAGCGCCACTCGAGAGCCAAGTACAGGGCATCAGCTTGTGCACAAGCGCTGAAATGTTCATTCAAATAGCATGAGTGTTTATGTTGAAATAAATAGCTTTTACCTGCTTCACGATGATTTCTATAGAGCTGCAAAAGACCTCGATCTGTAGCCTAAACTCACAGCAGCGAAACGGTACTAGGGCCTATAGAAGTATTATAGATGACTAGGTCTACAATTGAGCTGATAAATGATAGGCCTATGCCTATAAGGGTAAAGGGCGTCTCTCGAGCACTGAAGAATTGTTGTTATTAAATACATCCTGTTGGAAAATTCAGTGTAGGCCTAGGCCCAGCGAGGGTCTATGTTTGAAACTAGAATGTCTGAGAGCTGACATCTGTTTGAAAGGAAACCGCTATCAAGATCAAAAGATTGGCTTGTCGATAAACAGCCAATTCCTTTCACCCAGAGAGCCAAACATGCATAGGCGCAACCACCCTATGGGACCCACGGGACGCGTCCCCCCCAACTTTTGAGTGGTCCCATTGACTTTATTATTATGGTCCCCCCCAACTTTTAAGACGTGTTTCATTTGGTCCCCTCCAACTTTTAGGACGTGATTGCGCCTATGCAAACATGGTAGTGTAAACGTAGGGCCTATACGACCTTTAGATTATAATCAATCAATCAATCAATCAATCAATCATTTATTTTTATAACCAAACATTTGTTTACAGTTATAGATCGGTGATAGCATTTATTACGAGGTTTCATTTCAATGATGATAACCTCAACCATAGACAATCTGACGGTTATGCAGTTCTCTAAATAACTTGTGTGCCAATTATACTAATGTCTCGGAGCAGAGATATTGTTATAGATATGCATACAAATACACAGATACACATATATTTATACATGCTAGGCTTATTTAATACAGTAATAGACTGCAAGTCACATTTTCAAAGAGGAAGGGCCACAAGGATAGGCCCTGAAGGGATCACTGACCCCTCTAGATAGGGACACCGCATAGTCGCGTACGCGCAAAGCAAATAGATGCAACCACGCGACATAATGCGAACTTGAATAAGATAACACCTAGCTTTTCACAATACGACGTTAACTAAAACCTACCTTACATAGGCGTAGGGGACATTTCGGCAGTGGGGGGTGGAAAGATTTGACTTTTGCCCGAAAAGTATACTCTACAAATTTTTTGGCGGACCGGGAGTCACCGACATATTTTTCTCAGTTTTTTTCGGCCAAATTTTCTGATGACTTTTTACTCATTTCGATTTCCCAGCCGAAATATCTCTTATTTTCCCAGCCGAAATAACTGATGACCTTTTTTAGTCATTTCGTACAAATCTTCTGAGAATATAACTGGAGGAGATAGACGGAGGTGATGAGGTGACCCTGAGGCAGAGGATTCGAGTAGTGACAAGATACTAACATCGAACATATAATAATTTATATACAGACTATTTTGTATCTTATCATTAGGCCTACTCTTTGTGATAAGATACAAAACATATAATATAGATAGGCCCAGGGTGAGAATTGCCGGGGGGGTTGGGGGGGGTTCAACCCCCCCAGTCTTTTTTAGAGCCCCATGTTAAAGTATGTTTTTCAAGCCCAAATTCCAAGTGTATAATGGTCCAACCCCCCCAGTTATTTTTCCACAATTCTCATACTGGATAGGCCTATACACGTATGCATGTATATGTTTGTATGTCTTATCATTACTCTGCCGCCTCTATGCCCTTCATCGGGATCTTCCGCATGCTTATTTATTAGCATCTTAATTTTTATTGATTGGTTTGACGCGTCGCCCCATCTCCCCACTATGCGTTGGCTGCTATTCATGTGCACAGGCCGTTAACACATCAACTTCTTCTCACCATATAATGGTTGGTTACACTTGAATTCACGCTGAACCGGTTCTGGAATGAGAATGGCGTTACATGTTAGCATGTAGACCTAGGCTAACTATCAGTGACGATATTAAAATGTCTTCTGTCAAGTCTACTGCTGTAGGCTAATTGTAATCGCAATCGAGTATTTTATATGGCGTCCCTCAAGATCAGAGGCGCTTCCGACCTGGGTCTGTGACTTCACTGGGAAAGAGAGATTTTACAGGCGATTGGGGAACTATGCATTACTCTCTGAAAAGTTTCCTCACTTTGTCTTTTCGTCTATAATTGTCCGACACCTAAATGGCACCCTATAGATAGGCTAGTTCTCTTTTTCCTTTATTGAGCACATGGCCAAGCTGTACCCTTCCTATACTACCAGCTAAGGTGTCTCAGGGCTCTTCGCAAGTCTGTTTTGTCTTCGACCTTTATGCTACATCAACAATTTTTTGGCATTCGCTTGTTTTCCTTTAGACTGCTTACTACTTTAAGCCTTCCACGTTAGGGTCTACCTAAGATTCATCAAGCAATTCTGCAGTTTGTACTCAATGCTACTAGACCGATTCCCCGACATCTCTGCATTCATGGTTGAACAACTTTCGTTTCTCTGCTCTACGCAATTCAAAGTTATTTTGGTCCGTAGGCTAAGTCTCATTTGTGTTCTTGCTCTGAAATCTATCTGTTATGTTTCGCCCCTCTGTACCGCTTCGCTGCGTCCTCTTAGGTCCACTGATAGGCTTGACCTCTTTGTTCCCCACGTCTGACAGGGTCGCCATGCAGTGGCGTAGACAAGGGGGTTTCGGGGTGAAAACCCTCCTATTGGCGTAGGAAAAAACTTTCTTAAAGGTTATTTACCACTTAAATAAGAAAAAAACAACAATTACTTGTAGTAACAATTGTTTTTCTTACTTTATTCTCTTTGTTACATTATTCCCTTTTTATTTACTGTAATACTGTTGTAACACTGCTACGCCACTGCCGCCATGACTCAATCCAGAGCCATTGCCGGCATAAGTCCCTCCATAATCCATATGTAGCCTAATGGACTTTCCTCCATCAGTTCGTTCTGTCATCCTCTCTGGTAGTCACTTCTCAGCTGTCTCGCCTCAAATCATCCCTTTTCTCCCGATACTGCTCTTACTGGGAGTGCCTCTGAAAAGCTCTTGCTGAGAGAAGCGCTTTATTATTGGTAGAATACAATACAAATACAATACAGTACAATTCCGCCGGGCAATGGAAATCCGAGAACTCTAGAGCACTAGTTTATGCGCCACTTTCTCACGAATAAGTTTCGTTATAACAATTCACAGTTTTGTTTGTATGCGCACTTCTTATAGCGCCCCTCGACCTCTCCATACTCAGAGGCGCTCCCGAATGCAGAGCGGACACTGCTTCGGAGTTTCACGCCGAAGCGCTGAGCAATTGCGAGTGAAGGACTTGCCCAAGGTCCTTACGCGGCGAGGTGGATTCGAACCTAGAACCTTCCGGCTTCAAGACAACGACGCCACCACTACACCACCGCGCCCCACAGTGTAGCCACCCATTTTTTTACAGCTACGCCACTGTACAAGGGCGGATCCAGGAATTTTCGAAGGGGGGGGCCAAAATTTTTTTGGGCTGGGGTCGGAAATTTTTTCGTTGATCTTTCGCCGAAAAATCTGATGAACTTTTTTAGTCGTTTTTGGCCGAAACCAGAGTTTAATTTAGCCCCCACCTCTGGGGGAATTGAGGTTTTCGGAGGGGTAGATAATTGACCGTCTGAAGACAATCATGAGGCGCGCAGCGCCGAGAGTGGTAGGGGAGGGGTGTGGGGAGGGGATATGCCCCTCCCCACCAGAAACTTTTTGAATTTTCACATTGCAATGGTAGCATTTTAAGCTGTTATCTTAACAAATTAGCTGTACTTTTCAGTGCTTGTAAGAGTGCCATAAGGTCTCAATAAATATAGACTTTACTTAAAAACTTCTTTCCCGAAAACTAGATGTTCTTTTTTAAGTAATCCGCCGGAAATCTTCAAAAGGGTGTTCAATTTTCCTTCCCAAAACACTGATGAAATTTTTTGGTCATCCGTGCGAAATCTTTAAAAAGGTGTTTAATTTTTCGTCTAAAAAGAGTGATGACTTTTTAGTCTTCCATGCGAAATTTTCCAAAAAGGTGTTTAATTTCGCATCCCAAAAAACTGATGACTTGTTGTAGTCATCCCTGTGAAATCTTAAAAAAGGTGTTAAATTTTACGCCTAAAAAGAGCGATGACTTTTTAGTCTTCCGTGCGAAATTTTCAAAAAAAGGTGTTCAATTTAGCATCCCAAAAACTGATGACTTTTTAGGACTAGAATAAATAAAATACTTCCCACTACTGAATGAAATATAGTAAGATATAAATAAAAACAAGGAGTAAACATGTGTTATCATTCACCGCATTTTCTTGCACATATAGACTAAACTCAAAACTTAACTTGTTTCGCCCTGAAATTTTTTTGGCATCTGCAAAAAATAAATTACATCCCAAACACTCGGTACGTGACTTTTTGGCGCCGCCGTTTTGGCGCCGCCGTTTTGGCGCCGCCGTTTTGGCGCCGCCGTTTTGGCGCCGCCGTTTTGGCGCCGCCATTGCGCAATAACATTTGCGTTTTGCAGTCTATTTCCGGTTCAGTGTATACGACGCGTGAAACAAATTGACGAAATCCTTGCTGAAATAGAAAGTGAATGTACGGCTTGTTGTTGCGTTAATTGAAGCTGGATCGATGAAAATATTCCTGGTTTAATTGGAGCTGGATTTATTAAGCGAACGCATGAGAAATGGAAGATATGATCAAGAAAAGAACGCTTGAGATTTGTAAGCTCGATGAAGAGTCTTTTAAATGCGAAAAAGCGGCGGGAGTTCCGACGAATGCTTGAACAATTGAAGCTGAAAGGAGATTTTTTTGCCGGTGAAATAGAAGCTGGATTTTTTAAACAAAGGCTTTATTTAATAACAAATTATACATGTGACATGTGAGGTAGCAGATTAATAAAGTACAAGCGATCAAAGCAGAGGATGTCACATCGAATGATTGAAAAAAACAGGCCCACCAAAGAGAGAAAGTCCCGCTAAGACTGGGCCTATTTAGCTTAGTATAGAAATAAGAACTTTAAGATGACATAAGATTTTAGCACGATAGATCGAGGAAATACAGACTTTAGTGACAACAATGAATATGGTGTATTAAAGACAAAAGCGACAGTTCTTTTAAAAAGTCCATTGTTTTGAAATGTCCATAATTGCAATTATAATAAAAAGGTGTGCAACTGCAAATGTGTGCCAACACTAAAGAAGGTGTGCAATTGCCAATTTTTGCCAACACTAAAGAAGGTGTGCAATTGCCAATTTCTGCCAACACTAAAGAAGGTGTGCAAATGCCAATTTTTGCAAACATTTAAAAAGGTGTGTAATTGCCAATTTTTTTAGAAACCTAAACAAATCCATTGGTTCGAATTGTTCATTATTGCAATTATAATATAAAGGTGTCCCACTGCAAATGTGTGCCAACAGTAAAGAAGGTGTGCAACTGCCAATTTTTGCCAACACTTAAAAAGGTGTGTAATTGCCAATTTTTTAGAAACCTAAACAAATCCATTGGTTTGAATTGTTCATTATTGCAATTGTAATATAAAGGTGTCCCACTGCAAATGTGTGCCAACAGTAAAGAAGGTGTGCAATTGCCAATTTTTGCCAACACTAAAAAAGGTGTGTAATTGCCAATTTTTTAGAAACCTAAACAAATCCATTGGTTCGAATTGTTCATTATTGCAATTGTAATATAAAGGTGTGCAAGTAAAATAATGATGCTTTAAAGCACACTGCTGTTGTACAAAAAAGTTGTGCAATTGCACACCTTCTTTAGTGTTGGCACACATTTGCAGTGGGACACCTTTTTATTATAATTGCAATAATGAACAATTCGAACCAATGGATTTGTTTAGGTTTCGCAAAAATTGGCAATTACACACCTTCTTTAGTGTTGGCAAAAATTGGCCATAGCACACCTTCTTTAGTGTTGGCAAAAATTGGCAATTGCACACCTTCTTTAGTGTTGGCAAAAATTGGCCATAGCACACCTTCTTTAGTGTTGGCAAAAATTATCAATTGCACACCTTCTTTAGTGTTGGCACACATTTGCAGTGGGACACCTTTTCATTATAATTGCAATAATGAACAATTCGAACCAATGGTAAATTACTTCTAAAGGGAGGACAATGATATTTTGGCTAGTTTTAACTGTACGTAAGTGCTTCTACAAATGCACAAATTCGATTACAAATGCACATTTTGTGTATAGCTGCACGTTAAAAAAGCCCTGCCGGGTACCCGGCTAATGTTCTAATATAGCGGCAGTTTTCTGATTTTATTGAATGCCAGATACGATTGCAACAATTATTATTCAAAAGCTTAACTACATGTACATCATGTGACCACATTGACTATACTCACTGCCGTACCATATAACAATTAAGGAAGTTATATTACATTGCGACAAGAAATACTTAACATCAGATTTTTGAACACAGACAAACATACTTTTGCTTAAATCGGAGTTGGATTGTTCATCAATGCAACACCAGTTTAAGGAAGAACATTTTCAGCAATCCAGCTCCAATGAAATTTAATTGTGGTATTACCTAACACGAATAAAAACAAGCTTTGACCCTTTCAGATCAAGTGAGGAGTGTACGTCGAACATACATTCTGAGCTATTTCGGGCATAACTTTTGAACGGCGTGGAATATCATCACAAAATTTAACTCAAAATGTGCGTAAATGAACCGCCTAAAATTACCTACAATTTGATAATTTTTATACTTTAGAATGAGGGAGAAAAAAATTCCGGCGCCAAAACGTCCGGCGCCAAAACGGCGGCGCCAAAACGGCGGCGCCAAAACGTCCGGCGCCAAAACGGCGGCGCCAAAACGTCCTGCTTCGCGAATAACATACATTCCATGCCATAAATCATAGTTGGATACTGTTGAAAGATTGTTTCATTTCGATGCTTTATATAAAGACAATGCAATTGCGTGAGAGACTTAGATTGGATTTTTATTACATTTACACAGTATTTTTATTATAGGTTTTAATTACATTTATACATTAATTCTCCTGTGCATGACTGACACCCTGAATTTTTTTTTGGCCACCATGGATGGGGGGGGCCACGTCCCATGGTGATTTGAAATGGGGGGGGCCATGGCCGGATTGGCCCCCCCCTGGATCCGCCCCTGCCACTGTATAATATACAGTGGCGTAGCTGTAAAAAAATGGGTGGCTACACTGTGGGGCGCGGTGGTGTAGTGGTGGCGTCGTTGTCTTGAAGCCGGAAGGTGGCTCTGTTCCATACTTTCTTAGGGCATAGGCTATATTATAGCCTATGCCCTAAGAAAGTATGGAACAGAGCCAGCAAGAAAGTATCGCACCAGGAGCACGCTTTTACTTTTATGCGCAGATAGGCAGATAGGAAGCCAGTGAATGGTGTCACGAACAAAGGAAGAGAATCAATCAAATTTCGCGAGGGCCTTACAGTGTATGTGGCGTGCGTCAGCTTTTATGATGGCTTGAAGCCTAGAGGAGAGGTCAATGTGGGTCACACTACCACAGAAGAAGAAGAAGAAGAAGAGGAAGAAGAAGAAGAAGAAGAAGAAGAAGAAGAAGAAGAAGAAGAAGAAGAAGAAGAAGAAGAAGAAGAAGAAGAAGAAGAGGAGGAGGAGGAAGAAGAAGAAGAACAACAACAACAACAAGAAGAAGAACAAGAAGAAGAACAAGAAGAGCAGTCCTGTACTCTAGCCCTGAGTATGAACTGTTAGCGACTTCATTTTCTTAGCCTCGGCATATGAGTGTGGCGGATGACCAGTCCTCGCCCTCTCCCTCGCCGTCTCTTCTTCCCACCGACAGTGTGCGGTCGGTGTGCTCATCATCATAACTGAGTAGACTAAGGGGGGCACTGCCACAATCAATCCTATCTATATAGCGCAGATCGAGGGGTATGATATTGGTGTGGACCAAAGTCGCCAAAGCGTGCAGTGGGAGTGATTGACGGATGACACTATATATATATATATATATATATATATATATATATATACTGCAATGTAGTGCGAATATTGTGCACGTTTGACGTTGGTTCCTTTGAACATTATGCACAATTGCACGTGCATATATGTATGTATGTATATACATATATATATATATATATGTGTGTGTGTGTGTGTGTGTGTGTGTGTGTGTGTGTGTGTGTGTGTGTGTGTGTGTGTGTGTGTGTGTGTGTGTGTGTGTGTGTGTGTCCTATGTAACTATATATTCTTATATACATGCACAGGTGTGTGCAGTAGCGACAGAGCAACAACAATCAGAGTATGACCACCAAAGCGGAAGTTTCTCGTAAAAACGTTTCAATGAAAAGAGTACGCCTATACCATGCATACCATACGTTCAGTCTGACATAGGCCTACAGGCCCTACACTATAGGTTATTATAGACCAAACACCATTGGACCTGTCGGTCTTACCTTTTTTCCCGATGAAAGACGTATTCACAACTTCGCTGGCTTCAATAGGCCTTAAGATAGCGAGGTGATTGCGTGCAGAAGTTCCAGCGTCAAACTTTAATTTCAGTAATTCACAAGTTCTTATATAGGGCCTACTCCTCAGGACATTAGAAATTAGCATAGTTTGCACCTAGTAGGCCTCTGTAACGCTTACATTACGAACTATAGGCTGCATGCGTAATCATGCATGGATGCGATGCCATAGCCTAATAGTGGACGAATTCATAAATCGAATTGGAATTCTGGTGGAAAAAACATCGATCTGACGACGTCTAACCATCAGCAATTTCTCATCTGAGTCGAGCCAGACACAATGACAATTGTATGGCTAAGAATTTCTCGCAAATTTACGGTAAGTCAAATATTATCTGGCTATCTACATGTATGTAGGCCTATGCAATGTTTCGTTGTTATCTATTGATATATAAATCTGCAATATTCTATGTATTCAAGTTCGTTTTATATTCCATAGAATACATTTTTGGCGCAGCTATAACGGGTAATTTTATGACGCTATTAATTCTCTGTGTCTGTCTGTCTGTCTCTCTCAATGACTATTGTCAGTCACTAAACAAGAGCAAACCGACCTATCATTGAATATCAGGCTGGATATCTATATAAATAAAGAGAAGATTCTGTCTGTGTGTCTGTCTGTCTGTTTGACCGGGATGCATTTCCACAGTTTTTGAGCTTTTCAATTCAAACCTTCACTACTGTGTAGGTCTCGGCAGGAGACACCCCAACGAGGGGTTGGAGATTCTCTACCACCATGGGGGCCAGAGTGGGGAGCGAAACCCCCAAATATTTTTTCATTTTTTTCGACAATTTTTCTGAAACTTTGTACCTAGACAGAGGGCCATCAGAGTCACCCGGTGGAGTGCTTGGCTAATCTCTACCACCATGGGGGCCCACGGTGGGGATTGCGAAAAGTCTAATTTTCGCTCTAATTTTCCATTCCCTTGCCATAGTTTCACAGCTAGACAGATTTTTACGCGGGCCACTTCGCCTCTACTCAGCCCACATCTTGACCTCCAGGGGCCGGGTAGGGCATGGGTGGGGTGGGGTGGAGGCGGTGGGGACAATTTGTTAAATTTTTTTCTCACTTTTTTGACAATTTTTCTCAAACTTTGTACCTAGACAGAGGGCCATCAGAGCCACCCGGTGGAGTGCTTGGCGAATCTACACCACCATGGGGGCCGGGTGGGGAGCTGCGAAAAGCCTAATTTTCGCTCTAAATTTCCATTTCCTTGCCATAGTTTCACAGCTAGACAAATTTTTACGCGGGCCACTTCGCCTCTACTCAGTCCACACCTCGGCCTCCAGGGCCGGGTAGGGCATGGGTGGGGTGGGGGTGGTGGAAAGAATTTTTTCCCCGAAAACCGAAATTTCACGGGTGGCGTACCGGTCGAGTTCGGAGTGTGTTGGGTGGTGGTTGGGGTGGGATGGGGTGGAGGGCGGTGGGGGGGGGATTTTTCCGAATACACAAATTTCACGTGGCGTACCTGTGGAGGGCGGAGTGTAGTGTGGTGTGGTGAGACCGGGGGTGGCGGGTGGAGGTGAGAGGATGGGTGGGGCGGGGATGGAGGGGTGGGTGGGAGTGTGGGGGTGTGGGTATGGGGGGTGTGGGGAGTGGGGGTGGGGTGAGGTGAGGGTGGAGAGTGGGGTGGGGTGGGGATGGAGGTTGGGGTGGAGGTGGGTGGGGAGGGAGTGGGGTGGAGCGGGGGCGGGGTTGGGAGTGGGGGTGTGATGGGGTTAGGATTGGGGAGGGGAGGGGTGGGAGTGGGGGATTGGGGTTAGGGGTTTGGGAAGAATTTTTCCGAAAATCCTAATTTCACGGGTGACGTGCCGGTGGAGATCGGAGTATGGTTTGGTGTTGTGGGGTGGGGGTGGGATGGGGTGTGGTGAAGTTGTGGCCGGGATCGGGCTGTATCCTAAATTTCCCGGGCAACGCCGGGTACCCAGCTAGTACAATATAAATGAGGACATGCATAACATCATTTGGATTGACAATGTGTGGAGCAATGGACTAATTTAGCGAGTGAATCAATAGCGTCATAAAAATAGTAAAATACCCATTAAATATTTGTTTATTTATTGTCATGGGCGCCCGCACATAGGGGCAAGTGCCTCAATGGAAAATTGACACCTGTGTTTTTAACTAGGCCTACTACTTTTGGGGTTTTGACAAATTTCTTTGCATTAATGCACCATTGATACAAATGATACAGACAGTGAAAGCCAGAAATCTACGTTTAGAGATCTCTATAAAAATAAAAATGCTCTTATAACTTTCTGCCTTGCATGATCAAGTTCTTTCTAAAAACTGTAACAATGACCATTGGCTTTCAACCCTCCTGCGGGCGCCCATGCAATCAGCAGGCCTATCGATTATGGCCTACTTGAGTGGAGTCCATGCAGCTGTAGTGCAAATAATCACAACTGCAAAAAAAATTAAATAGCCTACCAATGCAAAAATTTGAAGCTTTCTCAAAGTAGACCGACACTGAAATTACATCAATGCAGTGTAATGAGTTAGCCTGCGGAGGCTACGGTTCGCTGGAAATGAGATCAAGCCTATAGTAGGCTATGCTTAGCCTATGTATTCCAGGCAAATGCGAAATGAATAAATGCAAATAATAATAATAAACAGGGTGAGAATTGACGATGGAGGCGACAGATTACTTATTGAGTTCGTCTCTGATCTAAATCAACTTTTGCGAAGCTGTGTGATTCTGCATTTTTGAAATTCCTTATAATTTTACAAAGTCTTTTAGCGTGCAGCTTTTCTACACAAAAAGTGCAGTTCTAAGTGGATTTGTGCAGCTCATCTTCTTCCTCATCTTCTTCTTCATCATCTTCTTCTTCTTCCTCTTCTTCTTCCTCTTTTTCTTCCTCTTCTTCTTCATCTTCTTCTTTTCTTTTCATCATCATCATCATCATCATCATCATCATCATCATCATCATCATCATCATCATCATCATCATCATCGTCATCATCATCATCATCATCATCATCATCATCATCATCATCATCATCATCATCATCATCATCATCATCATCATCATCATCATCATCACTTTCTTCTTTTCTTTTCTGCTTCTTCTTCTTTTTTCCCTTCTTTTTCATTTTCTTCTTAATCTTTTTCTTCTCTTCTTTAGTGTTCAGCACTTAGGCAGACCCAAGATTTCGACGACACCATTCTCATCCATTCTGCAGTGCTCTTTCCTTGATTTCTTTATTTGTGTACAGTCAAAATAGGCCTAGCTGGAATTAGGGTTGCCAACCGTCCAGATTTTTTCTGGATCGTCCAGAAATAGCATCCCGTGTACAGAAAACATAGGAAGGTCATTCTGGACAATGCAATGTCCAGAAATAATATGAGTACGGAAAAAATGTAAGAGTTGCACCATTCAACAAAGACAATTATAGGCCTACTTTCCTGAAATATAATAATCTATTAATAAAATTTTGTAAGAATCTGAGATTTACAAATTGTTTCAAGAAAGAAGCACTCTTGCAATGTCTAGACACGAGTAGGCCTATAATTAGCCTACTTGAATCAGTGGTTCAATTTTGAAAATAATGTTCCAGAAAAAATCGAAATAGTGATCAGTCTTGATGATATTTTTTCGTTCAACAGTTTGATAGAACTCATTAATTGGCACATGTGGAATTATAGCTTTGGGAGCTGACTTATACAAGGAACAAGGAACATATTACATCTTAATTAAGACAAGTTCTTCCAAAACTGAAGACAACGCCAAAAGTCGATAAGTGTTGGGTAGAATTCCTTTTAAAATGTTATGCTCCAAATTTCATTCGCTTTTCATTCGAAACTTAAGACACTGCTTTTCGCGAACTCTTACCCTATTTCATCTGATCCTCCACCCTCCAATTCCCGGCCCAGACGACACCCGCCTTAGTAGCTGTTCCGCCCCTCTGATCCTATGGTAACTCGACCCGGACCACCACGGACTTCTCTCACGGACAAAACTTCTAACTCAACGCATTTGATCCTGATCCTCTGGTAACTCGACCCGGACCACCACGGACTACTCTCACGGACAACCCTTCTAACGCAACGCTCGTGAATAAGCTGGTGCCCTGCGCTTGGCTTTCGAGTGGCGCTTTAGAAATGTCGAGTTTACTTACGATTACGATTCATGAAACTGGTTGGATATAATTTGAGCAATTCCGATCAGTAATGCACATGTTGAAGGTATTTTCTCATTGATAAAAAATTCTGTGGACTGATGAATGCAATCGGATGAGGCCTGAACTGGTAAAAGTGATCTGTGTGTGAAAGTCAATGCATGTGGCAGCATGTCGATCAATCTTACAATGGAGATTTCTTACATAATGTTTCGGAGCAGAAATTTCTGCTCAGTGCATTGCAAGCGAAGTGAACAGAAGTATAGATTTGAAAGAAAAATAAAACCTTAATGTACTTCACGTTTGAGAATTGATATTTGAATCTTGTTATAGGCCTATACTAGTCGATGAAACAATATTCCTCTTTTGTAATTGTAATTGTAATTGCAATCGTACATTTATATAGCGCCTCCTCAGAGGCGCTCCCGACCTGACACCAAACAACAATCAAAGAGAATGGTTTTCAAACGCTTGCGGAAAAGGGCAAGGAAAGACAAAGAAATTCCTCTTGTACTTTCTGTGAAATCCTGGCGCCGCCACTGGCTTGCACTGCGTCCAGAAATTTCATAATCGAAAGTTGGCAACCCTAGCTGGAATTGTTCATTAATTGTCATCAGATTGGGGCCAATTTACCATAGAGGATGGGAAGGGAGAGAGTCATTTTACACAATGTACCTATAGTTCTAAAATTCCTCAAAAACTTCTCATTTCCATGCCTTTATTTAGATTCCACAAAATTGTGTAAGTTCTGACGTCATATTCATGGTGAACGGATGGGAGAAAATATGACAGTTCCAAGAATAATTCTTCTCATTCATGTCGCGATGATCGCCCTGTCTCCGACCTCTGCCTGCGGCTTCGTGAAAAATAGTAAGTTACAAAAATGCACTTTTGGAAATCTCTACTAATAATATTTAGCATCTCTTTCCGTTATACTTCGTATGTCTGCATGCGTCGAATATGTTGGTCTTCGTATCTGTCTTGTCTGTTGCTTGGCTTGTCGGTCTTTCTGTGTGTCTTTCAATAGGCCTACGTTTGCTGTTCAAATAGGTCTATCTTTGTCTGTATATTCTAGTCAGTGGCAGCGCTACACATGGCTATACAATTTCAGCAGGTCGTGCTAGGGTCACGTATGTTTTTCTGTCAAAGAAATTAAATGTAAAGAAGATAATAATTTTATTACAAATTTCTAAGCATTTTGGCAGGTCATCAGACAGGTCAAGAGCAAAATAGACGGCTGCAACATATATATGGTAGTGCCGCCACTGCATGTCTGTGTTGCTCTTTCCGTGTCTCCAGTTTGATTTGGTTTTTTTAAGTTTTGGTAACTTGCATTCGTTTGTTGACCATTGTAAGTCCCTGCAGGGCTTCGCATTTATACCTCTGCGACTTGATGTGCAAGCCGCTCTCTGTACGATCTTCACGCCCTCTTCGTTTTGCTGACTGTCTTGATCAATAGACCTACATGTATGATGTATGTAAGCCTACATCGGTCCCGAAGGTGATTAACCCTGCATTGGGCTTTCGCTATTGTGAGTCTCTCTATATGGATTATGGAATGACCTTCCTTTTGCAATTCGTACCAGGATTCAGGTGGAAATTCACCTGGATTTATTCGCTGTTCAAATACCTTTCTCTTTTCACGCACCTGTCACGCTGAGAGCGTTTCTGAATAGCTCTGTTGTTTATATAGAGCTTTACAACTGCCCATATTAGATTACGTCAGATTAGACTGGTTAGCTATTTAGTTTAGGCTATAAGTCAATTTTTATTCAGGATTTACCTCGTAAAGTGTCATTTCTACCTCGGGTAAAATTTAATGGCGCCGCATTCAATTCTTATTTACATTCGATTGTTATTTACATTCAATTGTTATTTACATTCAATTGTTATTTACGATTTAATCGAGTTTTGCAGTTGGTGACTATAAAAGAGTTCTTTGTTTTTCTTAGCGGACATCATAAATGCTGGCAACTTTGTCATCGAGGAAGGAGAAAGACTTCCTATCAATTGCACTTTGCCGTTGAATGCAGTTCAATGTTTCAGCATCACTGACATCAAATGTAGACTCAAAGGATCTAGTTTCAGAGTAGTCGGCAGCGTGTTTGTGCTTTCCCAAGAAACCACCCAACTCTGGCTTCAGATTGTGACTCGTAACCAAAGCGGCGGATTTTCCTGTCAGATTCCGATTGACAACAGAAGGAATCTGAGCCGTTGCAACAACCGTTCATTCATTCTAAACGGACGTCTTGATGTTCTTAGTTAAGTTTAATCGTTTATAAACAATGAGCAACAGTGAACTTTTCAAGTTCTCTGAACCGGTACTTAATTAGTTCGGGCGTATACTGTCGTTGTGTAGCCCTTTATTCGCCAGACCGCGTTAACGACTGTTCTTGAATGGACATGAAGTAAATGGGCAACTAGCCTATTATAATAATTATGCTATCCTTCAAGTGGTTCCATCTTGAATAACCTTATCCTGCTTCACCATATATCTAATGATGCTGTTTGTGTGACGATCATTGTCATTGCTGAAGTGAAGGGCGATAGTCATTCATGGTAGCCTACATGCATGTGGTACGTTGACTGAGTATTATTACTTTTCAGCAGTCTTGCTGTTCAACTATTAATTTTTACCCATTGTTTCACAGATGAATATATATGAATATATATGTGTGTATATATATATATATGTATATATGAATGCACATCTGCCAGGCGCCATCGATTTGTAGTTGCCATTGATTATGCGCTATATATATACATCATATATATATACACATCATATATATACACATCATATATATAATATATATAATATATTCATTTATTTGAAGGACGACCTCTTAAGCCAGTTATCACCAGCTGTGCAATTCGAAACTGGACGCGTGTTCAATGTCGATGGGGTCCTACGCAGGAGACGCAACTTCAACATGGCTACTTGAAGAACGGGAGATTTCTTCATCAGACGATGTCTGTTCAGTCGCACGAGTGAGTAACGACCATCACCTTAAAATAAATTATAGACTATCATTGGTTCATTATTATTTGAGTACGAATATTTATAGCACCTCACAAGACAGGCGACAGCCATGGGCAGAGCTGCATCTGTGTTTGTTGCGATAGCAGCGTTACTAGAACTCCTTCCCATGTGTTCTTCTAACTCGTCTTAAGACAGTTTTACTTGCCCGCACTGCAGAGGGTTTTGAGCGCCTCTGAGTAATCCCCTCGAAGAGTAGCTTTACAAATTCATTGAATGAATGAATGAA
>OX457037.1:50153906-50181406 GCA_949752735.1 Lumbricus terrestris
CGTGTAACTCCGATGCAGTGCCCGCTCTGTGCCTCTGCAGTCGGGAGCGCCTCTGAGTAGAAAGCTTGAAGGGGCGCTATAACAAGTGCACGTATACAAACAAACAATATAGAGTCCGCATGCAGTGTTTAATCAAGCCATCTCCAGGCAGAAGTTCCCCACCCCCAGAAATGACTCACCCAGAAAAATGTGACAAACTGATTATAGTTTTTAGTTGCTGTTTACATTATTGTATTACAATCGTGAACTCTGACTGTGATATTATTTGGTATCAGATGGGCCTATAGTTCCGGATCTTGATTCTCACAGATGGTTGGTTGCTGAAGATGGACCTATTGTTATCTGATTTCAGAAGAAATGCAGGAATCGTTGGAAGCGATGGTGGATGGCAATCAATCAACTGTGACGGTTCACTGGAATCACAGAACCAGTTTCAGACAGGTGGTCATCTACTGGTGCCAAAGACACGCTGACGCCAATCACCTCTGCCAGGTGCGTGCATCTATAATAGTATATGCTATGGTGGTGGTGGTGGTGTTTTGGTGGAGGTGGTGGTGGTGGTGTCGTGGTGGTGCTAGTGTTTTGGTGGTGAAGTTGGTGTTTTGGTGGAGGTGGTGGTGGTCGTGTTTTGGTGAAGATGGTGGTGTTGATGCGTTGGTGGTGGTAGTGGTGTTTTGGTGGTGGTGTTGATGTGTTGGTGGTGGTAGTGGTGTTTTGATGGTGGTTTTGATGTGTTGGCGGTGGTGGCAGTGGTGTATTGGTGGTGGTGCTTTGGTAGTGGTGGTAGTGGTGTTGTTGTTATTGTTGTTGGTGGTGATGATGATGACGATGTCATAATTGTGATCAAGATGACAGCATGAATGATAATTGTCATGCTATTTGGCCACTGAACATCGGATGGGTGTGACATTGGTCATATTCCACATGAGAACATGGTTATGAGTCGTGTAATATGGTTCCATGTGTTTGATGGTTCTACTTCTGCATGGAGTGTTTCTTCTTTATTTCGTTTGCGTCTTCATGTAACTAGAACCTATAACTTATTTTCTATCTCACCAATACAGGATGAAATTCATTGGTCAGATAGACCATCTATGGATGGACAATTCGAGCTCTCATTGGCTGGTCACTTTGACTCCTACCTGATAGGATTGGCTGCGAATTCGGACAACAGTAGAACGAGCGGAATTCATTGGTTTAAATGCGTCTATGATATAGAAAAAGGTAGGTCAAACATAGACTGTACAGTAGCTGAAAATTTGATTCATGGAATTGGTGCTTGCGAAGTGGTCAGCCTACTAGCCTATGACTTCGATGCTGTTGGTCTTTAATGTGCAAATCAATCATGGATGGCTCAACAGTGCGTGAAGTCGTAGGGTAAGTGGGGGCAAGTTGACAGGGTTAAGAGTTTTTTGGCCTCTGATCATCCTCTTTGATGCCAACAAAGTTGGGTTTTTTCCACAACGTATTGATTGATAACACCTAGATTCTAGCACAAAATCAGGCATAACAAAATATTCTAAGTTTGCTAAAAATGAACTTTAAAATTTTATAAAAGTCAGCCAACTTGCCCCTGTGCTGGGGCAAGTTGGTTGCCTGCTTGGGGCAAGTTGGTTGACAATCTAATCATACAATTTTCCTATTTTCAATGATGGAAAGTTGGTGGTTCCAAGCTTGTGACTGTGGTTGTTTTAGTTTTAAAACCTTCAGCATTAATAAAGATGTAAGAAAAAATTATATAAGTATATTAGCAAGGTATACAACACTGTAGAGTCCTTGGTTATCAACAAAAGTCTCTAGCTATATAAATTTGTGTTGGTTAAGAAATTCAGTCTTGATAAAGATGACAGATAAATATTTTGATTAAAATGGCAATATCTAAAAATTGCAATGTTTTTTGTTATTAGAAGTCTCAACAAAAGTCGCAAATAAAGCTTCCATGTCCTTCATAGGCTAAACACGCTTCATGTCACCAGGGTTTGCACTGGTCGCGCTCCACCAACTTGCCCCCGCCATCTTGCCCCCACATGGGCACTAAACAAAACCCGGGAGCTATGATTTGTATACTGGTGATTTGGAAACACAAAATACATCAGTAACGACTCAAAATAAATGCTTAAGAAAACGACCTATTTCTCAAATTTTTTGCATTCATGGGGATTAAGATAAACGTTATTTTATAATCACGAAATGTGTTAAGAGGTGAATAGGAAACGTTAATTTCAAGAAAAAAACAGCAATCGAAGCATCTTAGCACGTTGTCGCAATTCACCAAAAGGACGAGCTTGTTTTCTTCTTTACTACATATCCTGTTAGACTGGTTTCCTGCCACGCATCTTAATTTTATAGCGCAACAATCATCTTGCCCCGGCCGTCAACTTGCCCTTCTCACCCTATTTAGATCAATACCCAGTATTATTGCTAATCCCTCTCGCAGTTGATTCTCTTCTCTTCCAGATGTTAGAGCTTGCAATGATCAATGTAATCATGGTAGAATTGTTCTTTTCAATACTATCTTGTCTCACAGAGTCCTAAGGTGTCTCATCTGTGTCTTTAAAATTCTATGACTGTAATAAGGCAAGTGCTCCTGTACATGACAGAGTCCTTATTTTATCCATGTTCCTATGCTATTAAGTTGGGATTCTCTAAAATGATGTTGTAGTTGCCTTGGTTGCTGTTACTCCTGTTGTTTTCATCATCTTCTTCATCGTGACTGGTGCTGTTTGTGATTGTGATGATGTTGGTGTTGGTGGTGTTCTGGTAGCCTAGGCCTACTTTTCAAATCCTGCAGCTCCAATCCCCTACAGCTTTACCGACGGACCACTGCATGGTGTAGCTAGGGGGATGTTTGGGTGTTTGAACATCCCCCGAAATTAAATTATTTTGAAATGAAATAATGTGTTTGCTAGAACACGATGCAAGAACTCAGAGGATTTAATTTTGAGACTATAATTTCTATACAGTCGATTAGATCCAAACCGCTTTTAGAGAGCTCACGACGCTGTCCCAAACCCCCTATACAATGTACAATGTTGTACATGTACAATTGTATATATACATGTAGGCTATAGTCAGTTGATTCGCTTGCTTGTCGGCAATGCTCAAGGTCTGGATATACCCTAGTTGCGTATTCACTTGTTCCATATAATATAATTATTTGTGACAATGCCAACGTATATTTTCTGTTTCAGTCATAATCGTTACTATATATCTACGCATTATTTTGTTTTAATATAATGTTTTGTGACAATGCCTACACATATATCCAGTCTTAATCATTTATAATCGTTTCCATCGCAACGTATTCTCTTGTCTTAATATATTATTTTGTGACAATGCCTAAAATGTACGAATTGTACGTCTGTCTTCTGTCTTAATAATAATCGTTACCATAGTTACGTATTCTCTTGTTGTAATATATTTGTGACAATGCCTACGTCTGTCTTCTGTCTTAATAATAATCGTTACCATAGCTACGTATTCTCTTGTTTCAATATATTTGTGACAATGCCTACGTCTGTCTTCTGTCCTAATCATAGTCGTTGCCATAGCTACGTATCTCTTGTTTTAATATAATTATTCGTGACAATGTTTACGTGTGAAGATCTAGGATTCTTCATTTATAGAGCGCCACTTAAACTCAATTATAATTAACTGCATGTATTGGAGTATGGATGGATGTATGTGCGTGCGAGTTAGGTGGAGGATTGCAGGCCGAAGTTGTGAGACGAATGCTTACACGGCAAGAACTAAGACCTGCTGAATAAGCGTCTTTTCGCCGACTTAGCGTGCAGGACGCACGAGGACTCAGGCACTGTCCAGCAACACAAGCAGACAGACAACGGGAGCGACTAACGCTTCGAGGGGCCTTTCTGCTGAGGTCAGCATCGATTATGTATAAAAAGGACCGGGAGAGAATGAACGAAGGCTTATGTCCTAGACGACGACGGAACGCTTATGTCCTAGAGGAGCGACGCTTGATGTCCGAGACGATGGAAACTTATGTACGAAACGATTGATTATTGCGAAACGAATGCCGAAGACGACGAAGCAAGGACAGCCCGTATCTGCGAATAAAGATCCAGATCCGTGAATCGATTAGTAGCGTTCGAGAGAATTAAGACGGAGGAACCGTAGTGAACGATTACGTTGTTATTGGAATAATACTGGAACTGTGGAAACTCAGACGACACGCGTCTACGATTGAGATACGACGAACGGCCGTAAAAGAAGGAGAAACTGTGAAGGACTGGAATCGAACCGAGAACTGGTAGGCTTGTGTTATTGTTTTGACTGCAGTGCATCGAATGAGATTGAGTCGAATGAGGGGAAAAACCCAGGTCATAAAATTCCGTTATTATATGCTGTGTAGCTCGAGCTAAGCACGTGTGATTGAGAGTGGATGTTGAACTGTGTCTATTTTTAGATTAAGAGATTTATGTTGAGCTATTTAGAACTGTGTATTATTGTGTAACTATATTAAAGAATCATAACTGACACAATTGGATTAATATGTCTCGTGTGTCTGAATCTGATGAACGACTGGATGAAGACGATGACGGACAGCGACAGCCAGGGTTAGACCCGACGTTGATGGCCATGTTAACTCAGATAAATCGGACTGTGATTGGAATAGATGAGGGCCAGAAAGACATGGACGGAAGATTGAAGGGCGTAGATGGAAGATTGAAGGGAATAGATGGAAGACAGAAAGGAATAGACGAATGTCAACGGGAGATGCAGGAATGTCAACGGGAGATGGACGGACGACAGAGAGAGCTAGCATCTAAAGTGATGGCCATGGCCGAGCAAGTGGAAATAGTATACGCCGAGCAAGACATTATGCAGACACGATTAGAGAATACGATTCAGGAATGGGAAGAGAGATTCTCTGACTTACGACGATTCCCTAATGCAGCTTCAGGCATAGATAGGCAACGGTTCTTAGAGGAGGAGAGGGAAAGCCGGCAAGAGTTGGGGTGTCCAATGGAGGGAAGGGGGCACCCAACTGCTTTCGAGAGGGCAATACAGACGAACCCAGACCATGAAGGAAATGTGGTTGTAGAGTACTGCTTTACCGCGCCACACTCGGCTGCACCTTGTCAACGGGTAGGGGAAGAAGAGGGAGCCAGTACAGGAGATGTCCAGGGTAACCGACGGAGCGCTAGACTGAAAGAGAAGCCTAGACAGGACTATCTACAAATGGACAGACTAGGACTCCCGTCCCAGGCCGGTTATTCCCAGTCGGACCAACCTAGGTTCGACGGGGGGAGTAGGGATCAGAACGTGGGTGGGGCTCCAGGGGTAGGACTGGGGGTGGTACACCAAACTGCAGGACTTAGCACCCCAGCGGGCCATCTCCGGGACTACATGGCGTTCGAAAGGAGCCAACCCTCTTTATGCTTGGACGAACGGATGGCAGGTAGGGGAACGATGGAGTTCCCTGCTGGTAGTGCCAGGCCAGAGAGGTCAAGCGTAAAAGGGGGGGAACGTCACAATGGCGGCGAGGATGTCGATGAAGGTGAAAGAAGGAGAAATGAGGAAGGGAGAAGAAGAACAGAGCGTTGCAATGATGAAGAAGCTGAGAGGAATCAGATAAGAGGGAATGGTGAAGATGAAGATAGAAACGGAAACGAATATATGGGTGAAATGAGAAATTTTGGAAATAGAACAGAAAGACAGATGGAACACGGAAGTACAGGTGGAATATTAGTTAGAAGAGACAGAGAGAGAAATGAGAGAAATGATTTTAATGAAGAGACAGAACGAATGGGAAGAATTTTGGACTATGATAGACATACAGAAAATGCGACGGACGAACGAACAGACAGACGGGAAGACAATAGACGATTAAGATTTGATGAACGTGTGTGTGTTGATGATGATGAAATCGTTTATGATGATGTTGGGCATAGTTCGAGCTATAGGCGGCTGAACAAAAATTTCGAATACAATTCGGGTGGTTCGTTCAATGAAGCTGAGATTGATTCAAATACACTCGCAAGGAGACGCCACGAGTATATGCTACCGCTGCAAACACGGAATAACGCTGACTGTACAACAACAATGTCTGGAGCAAGAACATCAAGACCTTGTGTACCTATGGCGATGATGATGACGAATTCGATGAACACTGTCTATCCTTCGACAATACCACTGAGACTTAACCACGAAGCAGCACAACAATACCAACCTGGAACATATAACCCTACAACCTCAACAGCAACGCAAACAACAGCAAACGAGATGAGCTACATAACTCAACCTGTGTACAAACCTGTCGTGGATAATGCAAACGTCAGCACACCGAATAAAAACAACCAAATAAAATTAGGAAGCTACGACGGAAAAACCGAGTTAACAGCCTTTCTACGCAAATTCAAAATTTGTCGAAATCAAAACGGATGGAACGAGAGAGACAGTTTAAATCATTTGACGTGCGCTCTTACGGACGAAGCAGCAAGAGTAGTCCCAGATGACGAGTTAGAAGAACTTGAGTCAGCAGAAAGACTAGTAGAACGTCTGAAGGCAAGATATGGTACAGAAGAACAGCAAGTTATGTTCCAAGTGCAACTAAACTCAAGAAGGCAGAAACCTAACGAGGATTTAGCTCAGTTAGCAGCGGAGATAAGTCGACTAATGACGATGGCGTATCCAGGGAAAGCGACAGTTCACAGTGAAATGATAGGAATCAAAGCATACTTAGACGCCTTGGGAGATCGAGAATTGAGTTTGAAAGTTTTGGAAAAAGAACCAAAGAAATTGGACGAGGCAGTGAAAATATCGCTCAGACTTCACAGCTATAAACAGGCGGAACGAGGCATAAATTCAGGAAACAGAGGAAACGATCGAGTGCGGACAATTGGAGAAAACGACGATAATTCTGAAGACGAAGTGGAAATGCGCTACAGAAATAATTCAAATGGAAACGGACGAAGGAATTCGGATGGAAGGAATCAAGGGAGGAGTGACGTCAGAGACCTGCGACCTCCAAATAATAATAATAGATACTACGCGCAACGCTATAATAATAATCAACACAGGAACGCACAACAACAGGGTTACCATCGCAACAACCAGAGATTTCAACCGGATATGCGCAGATGTTATATCTGTGGAGGGGGGCATTTGCAACGTCACTGCGAATATAACATGCAGAATGGTGGAAATTGGAATAGAAATTGGAATAGGAATTGGAATGGAAATTGGAGAAATGAACCAGGAAACTACGGACAAGGACCACCCATGCAACACGTGAGACACGTACCGAATGCAAGCAGCGCCTATTTAAAGATGAAACTTCACGGGAAATGGAGAAATTGTTTATTGGACACTGGTTCGACAATTTGTCTAGCGCCAGCTAGATTAGTGAGACAGGCAGATATTAGGCCGTCGCAGCACACGCTTTACGCAGCGAACAACTCTCAGATAATCGTGCTGGGTAGGACAAGGTTAAGATTGGAGATGGATGGAATAACTTTTTACGTAGATGCTGTCGTTACACCCCAGGTAGATGAAATTCTGCTAGGCTACAAGTGGATGGCAGATAATTACGTCAACTGGAACATGCGAGAGAACTGGATAGAGATAATGGGACGGAGAACGGATCTCCATTTCTTCAATGATGTGCTTCGTTGCGGAAGAGTAGTAGAGGACAATGATGTAGTCATTTCGCCGTTCAACGAACAAGAACTGGAAGCAGCAACGTGCTTCAGGGTACGACAACCATGGTTTTACTGGGAAGCGTATGGTGGTTCAAGGGGAAGGAACCTAACATCGTTCAATCGATGGGGATAACGAACGTACGACGGACAGCCTTCAACAAGAGGAAATAAAGGAAGGACGAGCCACGACGATTCTTTTGGAACCAAAACGAGAAGATAAAAACTGTCGGGGTAACATGCAAGGGTTGAACTGTGTTTCTACTACGTCTGTTCTATAGGTACTCGTCTAGATAGTTAACGTCACGTGATTGATAAAAATAAGTAATGTCGGTTAGCGAGTGCAGTCACTCGTTCGATTAAATAAAAATTGTACGACTAAAATCGGATAGGCTGAACTGTCTACTGTAGGTTTGAACTGTTAGATGTAGTATGCATAACGTTGTGAAGAACATTGAAGAGTATGATGATTATTCATTGATGAATTATGGACATTCTTAATCTAGAGTAGGCTAAAGCATTGCCTATATGAATTTAATTGCATTAACTTGTGGATGTGAAAGACGTTAATATGTTGGTCTGAAAGATTGCTGAATGGAATTGCATTAGTAGAGTATCGATTACTGCATTGATTGCATAACATTGTATAACCATGGACTATTAGCATAGGCATTGAATAGTATTGTGTACACGCAGTTAATCTAATTGTCCCTCATACTTCGGGATTCGTCGGGTGAGAGCAGTGTGAAGATCTAGGATTCTTCATTTATAGAGCGCCACTTAAACTCAATTATAATTAACTGCATGTATTGGAGTATGGATGGATGTATGTGCGTGCGAGTTAGGTGGAGGATTGCAGGCCGAAGTTGTGAGACGAATGCTTACACGGCAAGAACTAAGACCTGCTGAATAAGCGTCTTTTCGCCGACTTAGCGTGCAGGACGCACGAGGACTCAGGCACTGTCCAGCAACACAAGCAGACAGACAACGGGAGCGACTAACGCTTCGAGGGGCCTTTCTGCTGAGGTCAGCATCGATTATGTATAAAAAGGACCGGGAGAGAATGAACGAAGGCTTATGTCCTAGACGACGACGGAACGCTTATGTCCTAGAGGAGCGACGCTTGATGTCCGAGACGATGGAAACTTATGTACGAAACGATTGATTATTGCGAAACGAATGCCGAAGACGACGAAGCAAGGACAGCCCGTATCTGCGAATAAAGATCCAGATCCGTGAATCGATTAGTAGCGTTCGAGAGAATTAAGACGGAGGAACCGTAGTGAACGATTACGTTGTTATTGGAATAATACTGGAACTGTGGAAACTCAGACGACACGCGTCTACGATTGAGATACGACGAACGGCCGTAAAAGAAGGAGAAACTGTGAAGGACTGGAATCGAACCGAGAACTGGTAGGCTTGTGTTATTGTTTTGACTGCAGTGCATCGAATGAGATTGAGTCGAATGAGGGGAAAAACCCAGGTCATAAAATTCCGTTATTATATGCTGTGTAGCTCGAGCTAAGCACGTGTGATTGAGAGTGGATGTTGAACTGTGTCTATTTTTAGATTAAGAGATTTATGTTGAGCTATTTAGAACTGTGTATTATTGTGTAACTATATTAAAGAATCATAACTGACACAATTGGATTAATATGTCTCGTGTGTCTGAATCTGATGAACGACTGGATGAAGACGATGACGGACAGCGACAGCCAGGGTTAGACCCGACGTTGATGGCCATGTTAACTCAGATAAATCGGACTGTGATTGGAATAGATGAGGGCCAGAAAGACATGGACGGAAGATTGAAGGGCGTAGATGGAAGATTGAAGGGAATAGATGGAAGACAGAAAGGAATAGACGAATGTCAACGGGAGATGCAGGAATGTCAACGGGAGATGGACGGACGACAGAGAGAGCTAGCATCTAAAGTGATGGCCATGGCCGAGCAAGTGGAAATAGTATACGCCGAGCAAGACATTATGCAGACACGATTAGAGAATACGATTCAGGAATGGGAAGAGAGATTCTCTGACTTACGACGATTCCCTAATGCAGCTTCAGGCATAGATAGGCAACGGTTCTTAGAGGAGGAGAGGGAAAGCCGGCAAGAGTTGGGGTGTCCAATGGAGGGAAGGGGGCACCCAACTGCTTTCGAGAGGGCAATACAGACGAACCCAGACCATGAAGGAAATGTGGTTGTAGAGTACTGCTTTACCGCGCCACACTCGGCTGCACCTTGTCAACGGGTAGGGGAAGAAGAGGGAGCCAGTACAGGAGATGTCCAGGGTAACCGACGGAGCGCTAGACTGAAAGAGAAGCCTAGACAGGACTATCTACAAATGGACAGACTAGGACTCCCGTCCCAGGCCGGTTATTCCCAGTCGGACCAACCTAGGTTCGACGAGGGGAGTAGGGATCAGAACGTGGGTGGGGCTCCAGGGGTAGGACTGGGGGTGGTACACCAAACTGCAGGACTTAGCACCCCAGCGGGCCATCTCCGGGACTACATGGCGTTCGAAAGGAGCCAACCCTCTTTATGCTTGGACGAACGGATGGCAGGTAGGGGAACGATGGAGTTCCCTGCTGGTAGTGCCAGGCCAGAGAGGTCAAGCGTAAAAGGGGGGGAACGTCACATACGTATCATATCTTCTGTTTTAATCATAGTCGTTACTATAGTTAGGCTACGTATTATCTTGTTTTGAATATAATTATTCGAGACAGCGCCTGCATACATATATATCCAGTCTTAATCATAATCGTTTCCATAGTTATATATTCTCTTGTTTTAATATATTAATGACAATGCGTATACGTATATCTTCTATTTTAATCATATTAGTTCCCATCAAGGCTATAGCTAGGGGGTGTTTTGGATGTTTGAACACCCCCCTCCCCCGCAAAAAGAAATTAAGTAGTGTAAAATGAAATAATGTGTTTAATTTGCTAGCACACGACGTAAGAACTCGGAGGATTTCTATGCGTTCAAATTTATGACATGATATTTTGGAATCCTATTCTTGGTTCAATTCTCTAAATTTTGGGAAAATTTTAGCATGATTAATCATCAGGCATTAGAGATAAAAGAAAAACAGTTTGGCCTACTTTTTATTTTGACCGTGCACGGTATAGAACTACAGGACGTTGAAAATAGCATATTAATGAACATCGTAGAGACATTAATTAACTAATTAAAGAATTTTTTAGCATCATTAATACACATATTTCTGAATAAATTTATGACCAGATTGTGTGCATAATTGGCCCTGTTAGTGTTATTATTATTATTATTATTATTATTATTATTATTATTATTATTATTATTATTATTATTATTACATAAATTTATTACGCGCGCAAGGTCACACCAAAGTGTGAATCTGAGGCGCGGATAGTTAGCCGCCAGAGGAAGATGCAGTTAAAGGTCCATGTGCTTGAAAGCCAAAGTGAAATAGTGAGTTTTGAGCCGTTTTTTGAAGGTAGGGAGTGAATTTGAGCAACGAAGAGAGAGTGGAAGTAGATTCCATTCTTTGGGAGCAGAGGCATGGAATGCACGCGAGCCCATAACAGTTTTGCATCGAGGTTCAACTAAAAGACCCATGTTTGATGATCGCAGGCAACGAGGAGGAATATAAGGAGTAAGCAGTGACTGAAGGTAGGGAGGTGTTCCGGTAGAGAGGGATTTGTAGGTTAAACAGGCCAATTTAAATTTAATCCTAAACTCGACAGGAAGTCAATGCAGCTGATGAAGTAAAACTGAGGAACTTGTGTTAGAGATTGTGCGTGATTTTTAAAATGCCTATTTGTAAAAATGTAAAAACAACTAACAATCTTTTCTTAGCCTTGGATCCTCCGCAAATCATTGAAGTCAAGGCAGCTGTCGACTCAACCGATCAACTCCTGGTTACATGGAACTCAAGTCAATGTCATGAAGAGCGATACATCTCATCTTACTTACTCCTGTATTGCATGTACACGAATGACGTCTGCTCTGAATTAACAGGTGAGCTACACAAAATAATTTCAAACGTCTCGATTGGACAACTGATCGAGTATCTAAGAAATAATCGACGTTTTCAATGGCATTATATACATGTCTACGTGTTGGAAAGTTTATTCTATTTCTCAAAAGACACACGCACGCACAGGCACGCACACGCACCTGTGATAACTTGTAATTTGTGGGGGCGGTGGTGTAGTGGTGGGTTCGGTGCCTTGGAGCCGGATGGTTCCAGGTTCGAATCCACCTCAAGCCGCCGCGTAGGACCTTGAGCAAGTCCTTCACTCGCAATAATTGCTAGTGCGCGTCGGCGTGAAACTCCGATGCAATGTCCGCGCTGTATAGGCCTATAGTCGGGAGCACCTCTGAGCAGTGATCTTGAAGTGGCGCTATAAAAATAAATAAATGAACAAATAATTATTATTAAACTGCGCTCATGTCAGTTTGAAATAATAAACGAAGAGTAGGCTAAGCTTAGGCTATACTCCAATAAAGCATCGCCTAATAAACGAAGAGTATTAGAGTATTCATTCATTCAGTTTTTAAGTGCTTATAGAATGTGCCAATAAGGTAGGCCCTCTAACCTATGCCTAATTTGGGCTGCGATGTATCTCACAGATTTTACTGTTGTCGTATTTCCTGCAGGGGTGAATCTGTCGTCTTCTTCGTTCCAGTATGCGTTGACAGGTCTTGAGGAGAATTCCATATACGAAGTGTGGATCGAAAGTGTGTCAGATGAACGCGGACGATCTCGTTCATTGCCAAAGGACGCTAGGACAAACGCCAAAAAATTTATCAACGAACCAGGTGACAGCAATATAAATTACATAATTATGGACTATTATTAAAAACGTGTCGGATTGTCGAAAGCGTAACACGAAGGGGTGAGGATACACGCTAGGCTACCGGACGAATTCAACAAAGCTATTATTGTTTCATACATTAATATTTTGTTTCCGAAGTAGAAATGATCTGTGATGAGGAAAAATGTCGTTATTTGACTGAGGGTTATCAGCTACGAGAGGTTTAGGAATTAGTCGATAATGATTGCAAGGATTATAATTATTCTTTCATCGATGATACGTGAAATTGTTGTCACTCAGGTAGCCTATAGTCAGGTTGAAGAAACAATAATTTCTATTATAGGCCTATATATCATTATTCTGCCCAACGTACATATATGCCCATATCATAGGCTATATCAGCGGTTCTCAACCTGTGGGTCGCGACCCCACTGGGGGTCGCCTGACGATTTGCCAGGGGTCGCCTGGGACCTTCAGAAATTTGTAAAAGATGTGGTCTAATATTGATCAATTTCAACGCTATCTACTGCACCAAAACAACTCAACATAAATTTTTACTTATACTTTTGCTATGGGTCAACTGTTAGATTGCGGCAACTATAGTTTAATTTTGCCATTTTATTTTTAAAATGTAAGAGGCGCTCCAAGCCTATGAATTCACACCTAAAAAAGTAGCCTAGGACTTTATCAACTTGTGATTTGTGATTCAAGCAACTAACTAGCCTACCATTAAAGTGTGCAAATAAGAAATAAAGTAAACAACGAGTAAGGGAGATCATGAGGAGTAACTTTGTTAAGATGACATCTTAAAATGTCACAGTTATAGTTAGCACTCATAAGTCTTAAACCAAGACTATCAGCATTGAAAAAATAGCAATTTTACTAAGATGACACCTAAAAATGCAGTCGTTACAGTGTAGATATTAAAAAATTATTTAATGGGTAGGGGATATTTATTGAAGTCTTAAGTCATGGCTTTCAGCACTGAAATTATGAGAAATTTTCTTGAGGTCCCTGACAACAATGTCATATCAAGCCCATATGGGCGTCATATTGGACCCTATATGGTAAAGATCTCTAAATTCGTGTGGTTTGCACCCGACAGCCCATATCTTTTTCATATGACAAAACCATATGGGCATTACATAAAATAAATATGCATTCAATATGGTACAAGCATATCTATACCATATGTTTTCCGTATGGATAATATATGCTTCATCAATATGCGTTCCATTTGAAACCTATATTGCTGCTATGTGTAACTCATTTATATTGAATACATGTAAGCTAGATAGATTATAGATGATTTATCCAACTGCGTCCCATATGAAGCCTATATTGTTGCTATATGTAACTGATTTATCTTCAACACATGTATGCTAGATAGATTACAGATGATTTGTTCATCTGCTTTCCATATGAAGCCCATATTGTTTCTATATGTAACTGATTTATCTTGAACACATGTAAGCTAGATAGATTATATATGATTTATCCATCTGCTTTCCATATGAAGCCCATATTGTTTATATATGTAACTGATTTATCTTTAACAAATTTATGCTAGATAGATTATAGATGATTTATCCATCTGCGTTCCATATGACGCCTATATTGTTGCTATATGTAACTGATTTATCTTGAACACATGTATGCTAGATAGATTACAGATGATTTGTCCATCTGCTTTCCATATGAAGCCCATATTGTTTCTATATGTAGCTGATTTATCTTGAACACATGTAAGCTAGATAGATTATAGATGATTTATCCATCTGCATTCCATATGAAACCTATATTTTTCCTATATTTAACTGACTTATTTTCAGCACATGTATGCTAGATAGATTACAGATGATTTATCCATCTGCATTCCATATGAAACCTATATTTTTCCTATATGCAACTGACTTATTTTCAACACATGTATGCTAGATAGGTTAGAGATGATTTATCCATCTGCATTCCATATTAAACCTCTATTGTTCCTATATGTAACTGACTTATCTTCAACACATGTATGCTAGATAGATTAGAGATGACTTATCCATCTGCGTTCCATATGAATCATATATGTAACTGACTTATATGCAAAACATGCATGCTGGATAAATATATCCAACAATATAAATTACATAACCAGTTTTCTTCTTAAATCCAGACTGAAGGTAAGACCAATACAAATAACAGCTATTATACAGCTAAATAAAGGCACACTTGAAACTGTGCAACATTAGAACAAAGTGATATATGACAGTAGTTGCTACTATATGATTGATAAAACATTTTTATTTTCCACAAGAACAATTGTTAGTACATTTTTTTCTGCACACAACAATTCAAATTGGATGCTGCTGTTGCAGTTATATATCCAGCTGTCTGAAGGTCAGTGAGAAATGGGAGTTACCAGACACTTCTTGAAAGATAACAGAAATTCAAGCAACAGATAAATAATGGTAGTCAATTCCATACCCTATTAGTAACGAAACCTGATAGGTTTAAGTTGGCATAATCAAGGCAAGAGCAGACAAGAAATCAGGCTTTGGTCTTTGACATGTCTGGGAAGAGCAGTCATCATGTGATGCATTGCCTTGAGGTGATAAAAACACGATTTGAAAAGGTTTAAGTGGCCCAAATGTTTTAAGTCTTCATAGCATGGAGGAACAGTGCCTGCAAAGTAAAACTAGACTGACAATGGGAGGTGTGCTGTCATTTGGCATAAGCCAAACCTGTTTGATGCAGACTAGAGGTTTGGATTAGGCTAAGGTTATTAAAGTTAAAGCTGAATGAGGATCAGGCCGATGTCCAGACTGTTGAAGCAGAACCAGAACCAGCAGGCACAGAAGAGAGGCACTACAAGCATTTGATGGACTCTTCCCTTGGCGACAAAGCAGAGCATCATCAGCATAATGGGCTTCCCTTGCCTATGCAACACCTTCCAAACTATTCTCAATTTCACAAACTTTTCCAGACTTTTTCACTTTCAAGATCTCGGCCTCTGAGTAGCTATCTTGAAGGAGCGTTATATAAATTATGATTGATTGACATACTGATAAAGCTGTGATTTGACACCAAAGTTATCTTGTCTCCAAGATACATATCCACAATGCAATATGCTGAAAAAATAGCAAGACAAGCAAATATCTAACTGTAAACAACAGTTCTGTGTCCTATGATATCAATATCACATTTCAGACTCAGTTCACGCTTATAAACATTTTGGTTTGACATTTTCTGTGATGAGATTTTGTAAAGAATAAAGCATAAACTTCATTGTCAGTGACAGACAAACTGTGTAATTCTACTACTACTACCACTACTTTATACAAGACACTCATTGACATAAACGCAACAAGATACAAAATCCAGTCGAGTCAGGACAATGAAAAAATAAGCGTCTTTGGTAGACAAAGAGTTTCTTTACAAGATTTAAGATCTAGGTCTACAGCAATAGAAAATGATTGTTCAGCTAAAGACACCGTAAAGCATCCCGCATAAGAAATTTTCATTGTTCCTGGCCGGCAAGGTGAATTCATGAAAGCATGGTCACAGATAATAATGTTGAATACGTTTTGGAGGGAACAGATTGCGCAGAGGGAGGCACTTGATCATTAGCACAACCTCCAGTAGATTAGCACGAGCACAACGCACCAGATGATCCACCCCGGCGATGTTAGGACGGAAGGTATCAAGTTTTATTTATTTTTTTACACAAGTCTCTCGAGTCTTTCCTGGTCCCTTGCCTTTGAGAGATCCCCACCAGGTCGAAGAGGCATAATCACTGAAAAGAGAACTGTTGACTCAACAACCCAGCAGAGGTGCCACCACGAAGACCGCATGATCAAAGAATTCCGAGTGTGTGTGTGTAAGGTTCCGTTGTAACAGACCACGATGACCTCCTCCACGTCATTGATGGCTCAAAGGTCACTACGTCTCCTGCAATGGCAAAAAGATTCGAACAAATCAAAAATAACATGCTTCGTCCAATAAGAAGCTAATAATTGCTGGATTTATTTAACAAGGAACATCAAATGCAATTGTTCAGAGGAGGTGTAAGAATAATGCTTTAAAAAGATGATGTCTTATCAATGAAGAAAAGAAAAGTTTATCAAGTTGAGTACAGAGCAGAGCATGAATATAACTTTTTATAGCATAATATTCATTAATTAATTCATTTCCGTTACACAAACTTATACAGGGTTGGCCATAAAAAAGTAATACGCTAAGGATTTTGCTAATCTTTTGGCCAAATACATGGACTTTTAAATAAAATTTTACAGAGTTAAAGACAATTCATATTTATTTATGTACAATGGCCAAATTTCACCAAAAATATTTCACACAGAACAAAAGTTATAGCACTTTTAGTGAGACCAACCACTGTTTTTGACGATCCAAAAACGCAACGCAACAAAAAGTAGTGGGGAGAGATTTTATTAAGTTGCATCTCAAATGAATTTTATCATGGAAACTTTATGCTGTTTTACAACTTGTGTTCAATGTTTCCACCACCAGTGCCCACACTTGCCCTGTGTTTCTATGTAAAGTCATTGAAGGCCTTGTTGATGGGTTCCAGAAGTAAACCCTGCCAAATCAACTCCAATGAGAACTTCAATTATCTTGTCGCTATTGGTTTTTGCCAGAGATTGTGGTATTTCTCCGGCATAGCTACCCCACGTGATAATCAAACCATCGAGTTCAAATCCTGATATTAGGGCCATTGATTTTTCTCAATGAAACCAGGACACATGACAATGAGCCAATTCCCTTTTATCAATTCCTTAAGCCTACTCAACTTTCACTGTTTATCAGAGTAGACAAAGCGACAATTAGCCGATGGCTTTAAATCAAAACCATGCTCGTGAAGTGTCTGATTACGCATTTTGTCTGACATTGACACCTTGGCCATGTTCAATTTTAAGAATTTTGAGTATCATTACGTTAACAACAAAATTATTAATCTGACAGATTCTTTATAATTTATCAACTTGATTGTCATCTTGCTAAGCGACTTCACAGTTGCATGCAACTACGCTGGTACCCTGTTTCTTTACAAAATAATAATAATGATTGTCTGGCAAAATCAAGGTTATTTGATAACAAATATTTGAGATGTGACTTAATGAAATCCCTTTTGTTGCATTATGTTTTTGGACCTAAAAAAACAGTGGATGGTCTCACTAAAATTGCTATAAGCCTTCTTCTGTTTTAAATATTTTGGTGAAATTTAGCCATTAAACATCAATCTGAATTACCTTTAAGTCCATAAACATTCTTTAGAAATTAGTGCTTTTGGCCGATATATCAGCAAAAATCCGTATGAATTACTTTTTTACAGCCCATCCTGTATTTTATATAAGCATGTAATATTCAGCCACATCTTCAGCTATATTAGACTAGTTATGTTTCTCATTGACTTCCCTCAAGCAGCAAATCAAGTATTGGATCGCTGCACTAGTTTGGCACTGCCTACTAGGTCTAGGCTCCGGCCTATCATGATATGTTGAAGACTTTAGCTTGCTCCCTTGTTTCCTCTCGCCTTGATTATGCTAATGCGATTTTTGTTGGCATTTCAGACTATGAGCTACATAGGCTGCAACGCATCCAAAATTCCTTAGCTCGGGTTGTGCTGCGTGTCCCACTTCGATAAATTCTTCAGTTTTACTTCATCAGCTGCATTGGCTTCCTGTCGAGTTCAGGATTAAATTTAAACTGGCCTGTTTAACCTACAAATCCCTCTCTACCGGAACTCCTCCCTACCTTCACTCACTGCTTACCCCTTACATTCCTCCTCGTTGCCTGCGATCATCAAGCATGGGTCTTTTAGCTGAGCCTCGATGCAGAACTGTTATAAGCTCACGTGCATTCCATGCCTCTGATCCCAAAGAATGGAATCTACTTCCACTCTCTCTTCATTGCTCAAATCTCACTATTTCTCTTTGGCTTTCAAGCACATGGACCTTTAACTGCAACTTCCTCTGGCGGCTAACTATCCGCGCCTCAGATTCACACTTTGGTGTGTCCTTGCGCGCATAATAAATTTCTGTAATAATAATAATAATAATAACAATAATAATATCATAGCACCCCCTGTAACCATGCTCTTAGTGCTTCTCATTTGAACACACCCTTTGCTCGCCTGAAAAAGGTCTGCTTTCTTATTTTCTCACACCTTCACTGCCCAGAACAGTTGGCCCAAGGGCTTGATCTGGAACGGTCTCTCAAAGATGCTACACCACCATCCTAGAACTCCATCACAGTCATTCCTCTCTCACCTTAAGACCATGTTATTTGGCCGTGCTGATGTTTGGAGCGCCTCTGAGTGGCCCCCTTGAAAAAGTGCAATACAAATAGTGCTGTGAGGAAAAAAATTGTCCGGAAAAGTTCATATTTTTCCGGAAAATTTCCGATTTTTTCCATCAATACAATGTTACTAAATAACAATTTAAATCGATAATTTTGCTCAAACATTAACCACTGTAAGCTATATTATTTAGTCATTGCTGATTTTTTCATTCAATAGACGACATTTATTGCTTACTGTTTAGTGCACAAACCGACAATACATTTAAGAATTAATTGCAATTAGACTTCACTGTTATTATCGAGAATTTTTTTATGATTTAGAAGTCTTCCAGCTCTTAACTTTTTTTTTACTTTTTAAAATATGACAGACGCCAAATGTTTTAATAAGTAAGGCAACAGATTAATTCCTACAAGTCCTATTACATACATTTATTTTATGATTAAAATATTATGTTATTGGCATTGCCATTGCAGTGTGAGACCAATCTATTTTAAAATCTGCTTTTCTTGGAAATCTGCTTTTCTTGGTAAGCAGCAAAGAGTATGTTTTGGTTTAAATTTTTTAGCTATAAGCCGTTGCCTTGAATAAGCGGTGTATATACAACGGAAAAAAAGACATTTTTCTTTCCCTATGTAACCTCATTTATTCATTTATTCATTTACCGACCATAATTATTTTATGTAATTTATTACTTCTGAAATCCCTTACATTTTTTACCTTACTTTCAAGGATTCAGCTAATTTACATCACCATTTAACTGCTTTGACATAATCCTAGATAGCACAGTAAAAGAAATAGTTGAGCAGGCTCAGAGCAGCTGACAAAAAGGTGCCAAGCCAAATGAATAGAGTTTTGAAGAGTTGAGGCGGAGTCGATTGGACGACATCGAAGTCCTCGATGAGATTCTCACTTACAGAGAACAATTCGACAGATTTTGGCTGTTGCTCGGCTTCCGAAGCCATTATCTCGGTAGGTGAGCAGAAAGTGGGCACGTCATTTTTCACCGCACATCAGGCCTTTCATGAGATTCTCACTTACCGAAATATGTTGACAGATTTTGGCTGTTGCTCGGCTCCCGAAGCCTATATCTCGGTAGGTGAGCAGAAAGCGGGCACGTCATTTTTCACCGCAATTCAGACCTTCAAGTCAAAATCAAGTAAAATCAATCGGCAAATGAGCACAACAGATCATTCACCGATACAGTCATACTGCTCCATACTGGGAGCAACAATGGTTAGCAACTATACCTTTCTTTGATTTGGCATGCGTGAGGTTTTTTGTATATGGGTCATTCCATGTCAAATCAACCAATGGTCACCACCACACCATTTCAGAATTTGATATTTGGTCAGTTTGTAAACCAACATAGCATAGGAAGCTATGCAAATTATTAGCTCAAAATGTTTTATGGTCTTCGAGATATGACCACTTTTATTATTATTATTATTGACTTTTTATATAGCGCACCTTCAAGGTAATCTACTCAGAAGCGCTCCCAGTTCAACAACGGCTTAATAAGGCGGTTTTTAAGCGAGAAAGAAACATAGTGGTGTGACCTCTAGGCACCAGGCGGAGAGCAACAGGGAGCCCATTCCAGGTTCTAGGGCCAGCCACTGAGAAAGAGCGTTGCTGCATTATAGCAGTTCGAGAACGAGGGATCAAGAGTTCAGCTTGATCAGCTGATCGGAGGACAGATCGCCGCTGGACACCAGAGGTAGGACAGCAGAGTTCTTGTAGGTATAT
The DNA here is from genome assembly GCA_949752735.1 of Lumbricus terrestris. Taxonomy (NCBI): domain Eukaryota; kingdom Metazoa; phylum Annelida; class Clitellata; order Crassiclitellata; family Lumbricidae; genus Lumbricus; species Lumbricus terrestris. Next base: position 50,174,430 of record OX457037.1, read on the forward strand.
GGGAGCAAGACCCTCCATGCAGCGCCAGACTAGTGCAGAAACCCTATAAGTAACCCGCTGTGTATATGGAAGCCAGTGGAGGACATTTCGCATGTATTCCTTAACTCGATCGAATTTAGGAATCCGAATTATAAGACGTGCAGCTGTGCGCAGAACCCGGTCAAGACACCTAATCCGGATCGCTGGGAGCCCGACATAGAGGGCACTGCAATAGTCGAGGCGAGAGACCACAAAGGCATGAACAAGAGTGGCAGCCGCAGTAGGGGTCAGAGATCGAGATACCACCCTAAGTTGACGTAGTTGGTAACAGCAATCACGACAAAGTAGATTATGTGTTTCGAGAACGTCAGCTCCCGGTCCAATGTGAATCCAAGGTCCCGAACAGTGGAGGCAAACGTGATTCCAGGAAACTCAAGAGTTAAAGCTTCAGAGTTAAGTTTTGCAAGTTGTTGGCGAGTTCCGAGCCATATGTATTGGGTCTTGTTTGGGTTTAGTCTTAAACGGTTGGAAGACATCCAAGCTTCTAGGATCTGCATGGCCCGGTTTATTGATTGAACCGCTGTAATAGCTTCAGACGCCACACAGTGAACATATGCCTGAAGGTCGTCTGCATAAGATTGACTTAAGACAGAACCAGCTGCAAGGAGAGGGCCAAGGTCTGCAGTATAGATGATGTAAAGCAGAGGACCCAGAACAGAACCTTGTGGCAACCCAAATGGAGCAGGAGTCCCGGGCGACCTAGCAGATCCACAAGCCACAATGAAAGAACGGTCCTGGAGATAGGAGGTGAGCCAAGTAAGAAAGTTGCCAGAGAGGCCAAAAGAGGTAGAAAGCCGTTCTAAGAGAATATCGTGGTCCACTGTATCAAATGCAGCACTTACATCAAACAGTGCCAAAAGGGTAACCTGTGACTTATCAATGGCCCCATAAATGTCTGAAAGAAGGCGCAGAAGTAAAGTCTCTGTAGAATGACCTTTCCGAAAACCTGATTGGAAGGTTGGCAGGAGGTTATTGCTATCAAGGTAGAGGGTGAGTTGAGCAGCTACAACCTTTTCAATAATTTTAGAAAGAAATGTTACATTTGCAATTGGTCTGAAATTATTTGAAGCTGGTAGTAGCAACTACGAGTGACCAAATTGATATGCTTTGAGAAATTGAGCTCTTGATACAAGGTAATGCCAAGGTCTCGCACTGTGAGAGAGAACGAGATGAGGGAAAGTTGCTGTTATTAAGTGCAGGTCAATGGACGCCAATTCCCTGCGAGTACCAAACCAGATGAACTGAGTTTTAGAGGGATTTAGCAGCAAACGATTAAGCAAAAAAATTATTGTGGTGTTTCCGGTAACCCGACCGACCCTCTTTCATTGCCGCGACTCAAATAATTTTGTGATTTTTTTTATTAAAAATACATTTATTTACATTTTTTTTTCCAATTTTTTTTAAAACATTTTTTATTGACATAATACGGTGACATTGCCTTCCGTATAGAGTTGGATCTTAGGCCAGAAAGTTGTGTTCCGGTAACCCGACCGACTCACTTTTATTGCCGCAACTCGGAAAATTTTATGGAATTTTTTAATTTACAGTGACAAGAGTTTCACGCCTGCCTAACTACTTCCTGGCTGCCAGTCTTGAGAAACCTCTAGCCTTATCATTCTCACTTAAGCCACCTCTAACTGTGACTAGGAAAAATAAATCTAGCAACCTAAAGGTGTAACTAGTCACTGGCTCGCCCAGTTTAGAATGACCCCTAGCAGTGATGTTCTGTTCGCACTCATCTTCTCCTTCCCTTCCCACTTTATCTTACCAGAAAAGATGTCAACAATATGAAATTAATAGAATTGTTTTCTAGAGCAATTTTAGGTGCAGACAGTCGGGAAATAGGCAGTTTATACTTGCTTAGAACACGTAGGCCTACTTTGTTGCAGCGTGTACCTTTATGCAAAAAATAGTGGGGTATAATTTTTCGGATTCTCACTGTATAAAAATATGTTACCAAAATAAAAATATTTTTCGACCTACCTACCCAATTTTTTAGAGCTCTGTTACCGGAAACACAACATTTTTTTTGGCCTTAGATGCCATCCATGATAAGAGAGCATCAATGGCATTAGATATTAAAGACACAGTGAACTGAATGCTTCTGAGCACCACTACAATTTTTATATCACCAGAATACTTATGTAAGATAAATTCCAGTTGTCCATTTTCCCAATATCGCCTGGTGAAGTTGAAGTGTGGAGCAAAAGGGAGCTCTTGGTCCAGAGTAACACCAAGGTCACAGACCCTGGCCGAGAAGACAAAATCAGGAAAGGCATTGAAGCAATGGTTGTCATATCTAGCTTGCCAGCTGCTGGCGGATGCCAAGCCAAATAAACTGAGTTTTTAACGAGTTAAGACAGAGTCGATGGGAAGACATCCAAGTCTCCAATGCTAAATTAATTAGATTCTCACTTACAGGAACAATTCGACAGACGTTTGGCTGTGGCTTGGTTCCCAAATCCATTTTCTCGGTAGGTGACTTCAAAGCAGGAACGTCATTTTTCACCGCATATCAGACATTCAAGTCTAAAAAACAAGTAAATCAATCGATAATCAAGCACACCAGATCAGTCACTGATACACAGAAAGTAAACAAATATGACCACCGCAGATTGGGGCAAAATAGAACGCTAATATTTCCGATTCAATTAGTACAAGTAATCATAGCTACTGGTAGTTCTAACACTGGTTTCAATATAAATGTATATCAACAGGAGTAGAGCGGCAGCAAACTCCCGGGTAGTGCCTAAGTTTACTGCAGTCTTGAGAGTCGGTCAGTGCAAAGAGGCAGAAGGGTCGTTTAAGGGCAGGCGTCGGCTTGGTCAGGTCAAACATCGTGAGGATCTGCTAGAATACACGTTTACCATCCACGACTTCTACTTGGCAAAAATTATTTTCGTCAATCCAATTTGCATGCAACCCATGCAATAGAGAATAATTTAGATTACTATAAATTCCGGACAAACAATATACACCAACAGGTAGTCTTTGCCGTTAGGTTAGGGATAGTGTCATCATTCGAAACCCTGGTTGATTGATGAAGATAATTCCTGGTGAAGTAGAAGCCTAATTGGTCATAAAATACTAGCTTAACTCACAATTAATGATGTCAATTTGATATTGAATTAATGTTGTCTATCACCTCAACAAAAATGCAGTTATCTTAATTAACATCAATCTTAACTACTAATTTTAACTACTAACAGCCTGCAATACACGGCGCTAGCAGCAACCTACAAAGCACGTCTATCCTACGGGGCTTCGGGCCTCGAACTCGGGTCCGCTGATCTCCATACCAGGTCCAATTGTTCATGTTGTTTTCTTTCAAACAGCCAAAAAGCAGATAAGAAAGGGAAGAGGTTATAGTTTCAACCATGCTTTCATTGCATCAAATCAGCAACTCGACAAGACATCATGGGACCATCATGTGTGTGTGGGGGGCGGTGGTGTAGTGGGCATGTTCGTTGCTTTGTAGCCGTAGGGTTGCAGGTTCTAATCCACCGCAAGCCGCCTGGCACGGCCCTTGAGCAAGCCCTTCACTCGCAATTGCTCATGCGCCTCGGCGTGAAACTCCGATTCAGTGTCCGCGTTTTAGTCTGGAGCGTTTCTGAGTAGTAATTCTGAAGGTCGCTAAAACAAGTAACATACATACATACGTTTTGGTAAACACGCACACTGCATGACCGTACTCCAAACAATATGGTTGCCAACGAATGCAATAAATTAGAGCGCAGCGACCTATCGACTGCATCGCAACATGCATCCCAACATGCAACGCGCTGTTTGGAGTACTGGCATGCAGTGTGCGTGTTTACCCATGTTTAACAGACTCCTTACAACTTTTTTGTTTCACGGTGGTTGGACTGGGAGTGCCTCTGAGTGGCCTTCTTGAAGGGCGCTATATAAATTCTTGAAATGAATGAATCAATACATACCAGTGTGTAATCCAATGCGCTAAAGTTCCTATAGATGTACTAGCTAGTTTGGAACGCTTCAGCCGATCAATTTGTAACTTTATTTCAATACTGCACGCCTACACATAATATACTGCATTGTCAATTTCCGATTAACAAGCCAACAGATAAACAAGAATAAAATTCTTAACGATTCGCGCGGATAACTTTTATACAAAAATGCCTCATGGTTAGAAGCATTTCATCGTTCGATGTAAACAGGAAGCGGAAGTTATTAAACAGGCCCACGATTCTATATAGCAAGGATCTATCATGCTTCTCTACAACGACCGTCACCGCACCTATTCTTAGAGCGCCATAGTTAAGTAAGTAAGTATTTTCTTTGCTACTTAAATTGCACACGCACAATGGGACATAAAACATCAAGTCGTCATTAGGTTACAATATATAGATGTGATAATTGGTAATAAAGGATACAAATTAAAGCACAAGATGAATGAAAATACTCAAATATTAGCGTCAAACAGGTATAACCTATCCAGAATTTTTAACAAACAAATCACATCGGGGTAGCCTATCTCTAGATTGCGTGTGTGGCTTAAGGAAGTCACTGGAAGTAGCCAGTCACTCACTAGCTACACACAAGGCTACACACAGCGTTAATTAGTTAATCTAATAAAATGCAACTTCTTTTATCGTGCAGGTTAACGAAGTAAAATAGAAAATAATTAGATCTACATAGACCCTACTTTTCTGCTGTAGGCTAGCAGTGTAGATTTGATAGTAGCCGCAATCTTCAGATTTCTAAAGCGTCGCCCGAAAGCCAAGCGCAGGGCCCCATCCTATTCACGAGCAGTGTCATAACATGGGACGCGGTGGTGTAGTGGGTATGTTCGTCGCCTTGCAGCCGAAGGGTTGCTGGTTCGAATCCACCTCTGGTCGCCGCGTAGGGACCTTGGGCAAGTCTTTCGCTCGCAATTGCTCAGCGCTTCGGCGTAAAACTCCGATGCAGTGTTAGTCAGGAGCGCCTCTGAGTAGGGAGCTTGAAGAGGCGCTATAACAAGTGCACAAACAAACAAACAATAAGTGTCGCTGTGACATAGGTCAGTGCAGTTAAACAGAGATTAACCAGACCTAGGCTATAGGCCTACCTATAATTATTATACTCCAACCGATTTCGATTTGAGCGAATAGTAGTAAATAGCAACTCAAAAAGCCTGGTAAAAATTCTCATAGGTCTAGGCAAGGAAATTGCAGTCAGATAATAGATAGGAACATGTTAGATCACTTAAGTGCTTCTGAATCGTTGCTACGGTTTTCTTAATCGATTGCTTACGAACCCATGGCACTTAAATCTCTACATATTATTATTATTATCACCGATGAAAGCATAGCACTAACTGATGCCAAAACATAGTAGGCCTACTACAACGCATATAATTTTGCACGGGTTTTATTCGATTTTGGCTAACGCGAGAAACCAATTCGAGTTGTTCGTGCTTATAGTGCATCGATCTGCACCGAAAATCTACATGAAGTGACTCTCTGCATCACACACACACACACACACACACACACACACACACACACACACACACACACACACACACACACACACACACACACACACACACACACACACACACACACACACACACACACACACACACACACACACACACACACACACACACACACACACACACACACACACACACACACACACACACACACACACACACACACACACACACACACACACACACACACACACACACACACACTCACACACACACACACACACAAACAGACAAACAAACAAACACGCAAGCACATGCATACACGCGCACATTCTCACACACACACTCAAACAAACACACAAACACGCAAGCACATGCATACACGTGCACATGCTCACGCGCATACTCACATACACACCCTCACGGACAGGCACACACACAAATACACCCACACGCACACAAACACAGACACACGCATGCAAGAAGCACACACAGACACACGCACATGCGCGCACACCCACGCACACATACACGCAAACACAAACACATACGCACACACACGCACCCAAACACCCTTACGCGCGCGCACACACACAAATAACCGGCACGCATACACAGATATAGGCCTACATACAGACACACACCCGCACACATGCAACATATTCACGCAGAGACACGCGCGCGCATACGCACACACACACGCACTTTAATCTTCCATAGTCGGTTTGCGTATTTTTTCCACAAAGTGTGGAATATGAAGGAAGAGTAGGTGTTCATCGGCAAGATTGTAGAAATTTGATAGGCATGCAGGCACGTCAACCTATCGAGGGAATGGCATTTGTGGGTCATTAGGGCGCTCACACGCTGAGCTGCAGATGCGGAACCCTCTGTTCCCCTCTCTTTGCACGGGGAGTTTATCTCGGAATCCTCGCCCTTTTCCGAAAGTAATTAGGCAGCGAGGGTCTGGTATAATTCTCAGTCGAGAATGGACACCATTGACTAGTATCGTCTGGCAGGCAGGCAGACAGATACACGCACACGCACACACAATAAGCAGGCAGGCAGGCAGGCAGGCAGGCAGGCAGGCAGGCAGGCAGGAAGGCAGGCAGATAGACACACACGCACACACATAAGCAGACAAGCAGGTTTGCTGGCTGGCTGGCAGGCAGGCAGGCAGGCAGGCAGGCAGGCAGGCAAGCAGGCAAACAGATAGACACACACGCGCACACATAGGCAGGCAGGCAGGCTGGCAGACAGACAGACACACACGCACACACATAAGCAGGTAGGCAGGCTAGCTGGCTGGCAGCCATACAAACAGATAGACACACACGCGCACACAAAAGCAGGCAGGCAGGCTTGCTGGCTGGCAGGCAGGCAGGCAGGCAGGCAGACAGATAGACGCACAAGCACACACATAAGCAGGCAGGCAGGCTTGCTGGCTGGCAGGAAGGCAGGCAGGCAGGCAGGCAGACAGGCAGGCTGGCAGATAGACACACAC
>OX457037.1:50186406-50348906 GCA_949752735.1 Lumbricus terrestris
GACAGGAAAAATGGAGATGGACACGGGCAAGGAGTGGGAAAGGGAGACTGAGATGGACAGGGCAGGGACAGGGTATGTCTGTCTGTCTGTCTGTCTGTCTGTCTGTCTGTCTGTCTGTCTGTCTGTCTCTCTCTCTCTCTCTCTCTCTCTCTCTCTCTCTCTCTCTCTCTCTCTCTCTCTCTCTCTGAGACGCCGTATGCGTGTTATATGGCATTTTGATGGTCAGCATATCTGCTTTCTGTATGAAATGCGTATTGGTAGAACATATTAGAACCACATGGAATGCAAATGGTCTAGATATGCTAATAACATAGAGCACACATATGGATACCTTATGTCATTTGGATGGCTAACAAAAATGCCTTCTACAGTATATGAAATAAATACGTAGGCCTATTGGTAAACTAACTTGAATCTGTGTGACATTGAAGTTGTGGTAAACTGTGTGTGATCTATACCTGACTATTGCATGGCGTAGGTGAGCTGGTTACATACACACGCATAAGTAGCCTTCACTAATAATATTATGATGTGTATGGAACGTTGTGCACACATTAACGAACATCTCAGATCCTGCAGTTATTTCATACGGCTGCTTGGGCTGGTACGATCCGTACGTAAGTACCTTCAACAGGCGGGAGACTCGCCTCCACCCAGCACACACCTCGGCCCGCAGTAGCCGGGTGGGCAGGGGTGGGGGCGGTTGGGTGGGGTGGGGCAGTGGGGAGACAATTGTCCGGAAAACCCTAATTTCACAGGTGGCGTACCGGTGGAGGTCGGAGTGTGGTGGGGTGTGGTGGGGTGGGTGGTGGGGGTTTGGGGGAAGTGGTGGGGGAAAATTTTGTGGTATGGTGGGATTGTGGCCGGGAGCGGGTCGAATCATAAATTTCCCGGGCAACGCCGAGTACCCCAGCTATATAACTCCATAAGTAGGGAAGTTCAAGCAAATGATCGTCGATCTACGCGTGCACTTTGCAGTAACATTGAAAGTGCGCTGAAGTCGAGCATGCATTGTAGGCCACCAAAGTGCCAATGTCTTGCAACAAATTTGTCTATCGGATATACCGGTCTAAGGTGTGTAGGCTACGTGCGTGCATGCGTGTGAGTGGACGTATGCGTAGTTGTGCGCGCGTGGGCGCTCGTGTGTGTGTGGCCCTACATTGGGATATGTAAACGTGGCTCATTAACTATCACTTGGTCCGTATCGGCAAGTCTCTATTAATACAATAATGTCAGAGTCGGAGATAATTACGTGCGCCTGTATGCTGCCTTAGACCATGGCTACTCAGAAGTTTTCGATTTTTATCCCCTCATTTCCAACAACTTCTGTAGACCTGTCGGACTTCACACTCTGATGCGTTTCTCGCAATTTTTGAATGCATAACATCATGCAGGATTTGTATGGTATGCATATGGCAAATGCTATATGGCTTTGCCATCTGTATAACTTATGCAGCCCTTAAGGGCTACACGGATGTATTTTTCCCATATGGCAGACATATGGCCATGTTGTTGGGGGTGTCTGCTTAAAATGCGACCGCTGCAGTGTGGAAATTAAACAAGTTAAGCAATGGGAAGAGACAAATTGGAAGGAACATTTTTGAAGTCTTAAACCACGATTATGAGCACTGATATGAAATGATGATATGATTTAAGCAATTTCGTCGAAATGTCAGCTTCAAATGCTAATAGTGTGGTGTGGAAAAAATTCGACAATGGGAGGGAAGCTTACGCATGTACACATGTACCCATCCCCAAACCTCTCTAACTGCAGAAAAGCTCAAACTTAAAAACTTCGACTACTAGGTAGCTCTCAGGATCGAAAGAGCCGGGAAACCCCACACAACTACCAAAAACGGTTTTCGAATTATGAAGCGAAAATGCATAACAATGGACAATGGTAACAAAATGTACGGTAGTGAAGGGACTAATTTGATCAATTTTGTTGCTGGGGGTCGTCACAACTTTCGAAATGCCACAAAGGGGTCGTCGCTGTAAAAAGGTTGAGAACCGCTGGGCTATATAATGCCACAGGACATATATTATTGAAATTTAATGTCGTTATAATAAAACTAAAAGAGTGCGACTCGATGGCTTGTCGGTAACGCGCTTGCTCGCGGAGCGTGCGGTTGCGAGTTCGACTCCGACTAATGACCTTGTGCAAGTTGTTTACGCACACGTGCCTCTGTCACCAAGCAGTATGATTTGGTACCGGCGTAAGCTGGGAAGTACCGGTAAACGGCAAATCCTGCGATACACGGGCCTCGATGGTATCCAGTACCTTGGGATTCTACATTTCTGGCTCAAGGCCATTGAAAAGGAGATGAGCGCCTCCCTGTGTTCCACATGCAACTGGATGGACTTTACTTTTACTTTTACTAAAACTATTATACTTGCAGTTCTAGATTAATTGCTAAAATTATTGCCATTTGATCTAGAAAACCTATTCTTAATTTCCTCTTACATCGGTTACTGTAGGCCAATGAGGAATGAATTGTGTTAAGCACTTGCTGTAGGCCTAGGCTATAGAATATAGACAAACTAATTTAGTGGTTGATAAACACTGCACATTTGTTTTTCTAGTGCTAGATTCTGGGGCTGTTGGAGGACTTGTTGTTGGCTGCATCATCCTCACTGTTGCAGGATCGATAATTCTGCTGATTTTACTTCCTAAATCAAGGTCAGTATCAGTATCTGGCTATGTATGCATAGCCTACTGATGCCTGTAGCATCGTAGCAGTAAACGTGTGTGGTACTACTCGAAAGCCAGTCGTAGGGCACCAGTTTAATCGCAAGCGCTGCATCGAGTCAGAGGCTAGTCTGAATTAGGTCTGTGTCCGGTTGCAAGGCGTCTAAGGGGCAGCCTGGTAGGGTGGGAGTAGCTGTAAAAATGGATGTCGTTTGGGTCGAGAATTGGAAGGAGGCGGATGAGATAAATCAGGTTAAAAATTCTTGAGGAGGTGACACTTCAGTTTTGAGTGGAAACTAAACAGATGACGGACAGAACCGATTGAGGCAGGCGATGCTATAGGTTATTGACAAAGATGGTGTAGTAATCGAGAAGTTACAGGTAGCCTATACGAATCTTTTCCAGAATTAGACAAATTAGTGTAAAAGACTTATGATCATCCTTTGCAGTAAGCAGTAGTCAGTTACTAGAGTGTAGTAGTTCAACAAATGACAAGTAAAGAGTTTACTGTGAAATGGCACAACTGCTGTTACAAAGGCTAACTTATCCAAAAATATCGATAGCATCCCGTTATTGTGCTAATATAAGATCAGGACAGTTTATGACACATAGCATGCATGTATAATTTTTGTATATGATAAATTATAACCTAGCACCCTTTTAGATCTTTTAGAAATTTAGATAATGTTTTGCTGCCTATGTGACGTTGATGTGTTTAGAATAGGTGCTATATATATATACATATTATTACTTTCAATTGCATACATGCGCACTAATAGCCTGTAGTAAAACCATTCATTTATCTCATTTTATGAATGATTGTTCTTTTCTTGTAGAGATAGTCTATGTCTGGAGAAAATTGATATAGATCCTCCTGCCGTAAGTTTTCCAAATTTAAATCTTCCTTTAGCATGATATTATGCACATAGATGTATTGCCTATTGATATATTATAACTCCCGCGGTCCCGTCTAATGGTTTCTGCAAGATTAGGAAGATGAGATCATAAATTTTATTTGAGTTTGGTACAGCGACATTCATGGCAAAAATATACTGTTGGGTGCGGGGGTGTAGTGGTGGTGTATAGTGGTGGGTTCGGTGCCTCGGAGCCGGAGGTTCCAGTTTCAAATCCACCTCAAGCCGCCGCGTATGGACCTTGGGCAAGTCCTTCACTTGCAATTAGTTGTGCGCTTCGGCGTGAAACTCTGATTCAGTGTTCGTGCTGTAGTCAGGAGCGCTTCTGAGTAGTGAGCTTCAAGGGGCGCTATATAGTAGTGTATTATTTTGTATTTAAGCACTTAAAAACGCATATCTATAGTTGGGTAAACTGTTCAGAAGTGCTCGCAAGTGATGTGTGTGAGGGAACATCTCATTCCTTTAGATTGTAAAAAAACCCGAATGAATTACAGGTATCTCCAGATACGCTAACTCCGTCATGGCCAGGGTCTATGCCACCAAGTTCATAGCATCAATAAATATTATTTTATTTTGAGTAAATATGTGAAAATTATATTTATCTTCATGTATAGGCCTGTACGTATGTCTATTCTGTTTTCGTGTACATGTAACACAATCATGATCTTAAGACTGTCACTGTTTAACGTTCATCTCAACAATTCAACCTTTATCTCCATCCTTGAATGTGTCGACATTGATCTGGAATCCTTTGTTGTACATTTTAGATCTACCATAATAATAATATTTTGTTCACGACTGCAGGCTATAACCTACTTCTGCGTAAACAGAGCGCACGTGGCATTTCTCATCAAAGTAGAACCTACTCTGAAGTGACTTTGTCTCTTAATTATAGCTACTGAACACAACTACCGGTAGTGTTTCATTCGATTCAGCGCATCATAGGCCTATATTCTCCTCTGTTTATATGCGCAGTAAGATTACCATGAGATTACCACAGATTACCATGTAGCCTACCGGTAGGATATAATTATGTATAGTGCCTATGTGAGTCTTATAATAGTGACTGACAACATTTTACATTCTTTACAGCAATATGGTGAACATGAATTCCATGGCGATACGTCGAACAGTCAGCAAAGCGAATTCTTGCACGATTACGACAATGATAAGATGACATTAACAACTGGTTCATCACATCAGCTAAACTATCCACATTCAGAAATAACCGATCTGAAACAACCATCGCAAGTCAAGAAGGTATGACTGCACTTTGTAAGTGGCAGGGCCAGATTAAGGCATGTTCGACATGTTCGGCCGAACAGGGGCCCCCACACTTTAGGGGGCCCCCACACATGCAATATAAATATTTTTCATCACTGTCAATCATAATAGTAAAAATGAGTAAAATATCTCGGAACAAATTGTCAAATTATTTGAAAACTACTGATTTTAGCATAATATAGACTTACAACTTTTGAGCATGTGCGGGGGCCCTTATTGGAGTTTCCAATTCCAAACAGACCTATAGCCTATCTTAAAATCGGCCAGAAATTCTAGCAAGGGCTATCAGTTTTAACTACTTAGATCTGTTTGATTTTAGACACTTAACACCTCTTACGATCGCAATTCAAGTGGCATGCAACGCATTTTATGAAATGGCATCATTATACACTCTTTGCTTCTACGAATTGGGTCTACTACTTGCGTAAACGCGAAAATATAGGCCTATATTAGTGTGAGATCAGTGGCGGCGCTACAGAAGGACAAATCAGGGCAAATGCCCTGGTACAAATCCTTTGCCTTGGTCGTTGTCCTGCATGCCACAAGACTGCCAGAATATTTTCCCTGCCAAGAATTTATTTTGGGCATAAATCGCTTCTGCACAGTTTACTTGTATGCAGTGGCGTAGCCAAGGGGGGGGGCTTCGGGGGTTAAACCCCCCATCGACCAAGGAAAAAGTTTTTTAAAAGGTTATTTATCTACTTAAATAAGAAAAACAAAACATTTGCTTGCAGTAACAATTGTTTTTCTTACTTTATTCCCTTTGATGCTTTATTCCCTTTTTATTTACTGTAGTACTGTTGGGTTGGTTTCAGAAAGGTTATCCGGCCAGGCAAAAAAACATGAAAAATTCCTGGCTACGCCACTGCTTGTATGAGTGCCCTGACTATGCCCTGGTTAAAAAGTCTGATTCTAATATTCTTAGATGAATACTTTTACACTTGACTGCAATATAGAAAGACATGCATGTTCATATTGTAGAATATAAGGCTCGAATTACTAATAGACGAATGTTGATTTGTTGAATATAACACGTTTTGTGTCAATTGTGTGTCACTTTTCAGTGAGTCTGTAAAGTTGGGGCCCCCACAGTTTTACCGAACAGGGCCCCTACATTTGTTAATCCGGCCCTGGTAAGTGGTGTCCTATCTGCATGACTGTGGCCCTCAGTATGATAATAATTGTGGAAAAATAGCTTGGGTGTAGTTGGGGCGTGGAAAGAAGACTTTTCTACGGGCTCCTGTGGATATTATTGGATAAGAAAGATTCAGGGTGGAACTCTCCCAAATGTCCCACAATTCTCATCCTGACTGCCATGCTGCTGGTTATAATCCTAGCAATTACTTGATTAAAGAAAGACTTCATACTTATACAATTAAACTGAAATGACATAAGTGAAATAATAAAGATTAGGCGCACCAATACTTTATTTAGAAAGCATTCGGCAAGGAACAAGATGCCTAACAGAAACCCTGGTGAAGTATTTGACTTTCGCTGTTTTTCACTTGCCATTTCTGTCGTGCTGAAGTTAATACTTATAGCCTACTTAAAGTGTGCGATATTTACATTCATTTAAGAAATTGATCAAATTTCTCGTTCTTGTCTATCAGATTCGCAAGTGCCCGCCGAGAAGTGAATCGGAAGATCAGTCAGAATGCGAATATTTTTTTGTTGGTGAATCAGAAATGATTTCAAGCAAACAACATCTGTATGGGTCTGCGTCAGTGTTACCTGTGCTTCCTAATGATACAGGAAGAACACTACCTTCATGCAACATATCTCGTGATTCAGCACAACTTGTTGACACAGACAATAAAGTTTTTGACGTGTCTGTTCACTGCATATCGACTAAAAATGAAGTCAAGCCAACGCCAATAAACAGTTCAAAAGACTCTTCTCTACATGTGAGCATACTGCCAAAAATCTTGCAGAAGACCAATTCCAAATCAACTGCAATTAATACAGATTCCAATACTTCAACCAGCCCGAAGATGCCTCATGGCTCTTGCTCAAACGATACAACAGAGGCGCAGACAAGATCATCAAAGCGTATGCACAACCTGGGAAAAGAAGAGCAAAGAGTAGATGCTGTTGGTATACATAGATTGCCAAAGCCAGGGAACTGCGGCGTTCCTACACAAGAAATTCTAATGCCGGTTAGGAACTGTTTACGAGGAGCAGAATGTGATTTCCCTGTTTCACCAAAAAGACTGAGATCAATTCTGCCACCATGTGAACAGTTTGAAACCATTAAAAGTCCTAAAGAAGTTGCAATAGCAATGCCTCACACTTGGGCAGATGTCAACTCAGCAAGCGATGGTGAATACACGACAGGACAAGTAATAGTTACTAATTTTTTGGTTCCGGTAACGGAAGCAGCGGCAGTGCATCAAAATTGTGCTAATTCAACCTTCACAGGCGATGATGATGGTTATACATCAGGACGCGTCAATTTCACAGACTAATCTTGCAAAGGATGCAACGACCCTATACCTCAAAACTGTGCTAATTCAGCATTTGCAAATGACAATAATTATAGATTTGATAATTGACGATTATAATTATGTTATGAACTAAAAATTCATTTATTCATTGGTTATGGAGATTTATATAGCGCCCCATCAAGGTTACTCATCGGGTGCGTTCCCGACCACACCTCGGTTTTAAGGCTGCAATAAAACGTATAATTATGTGTCTATCCGATTAAACCCTAGGCATAAGGCGTATAAACAGTGTGAGACCAGTCCATACCATTGAAATTTAAGCTGACATCTTAACAAGCTTATAGTAGCTTACCAATCTATTTGTACCTGATCACGAACCTCATTAACGCAGCATCGGGCTTATGCTATAATTGTTGGTCCCTTAATTATGTGGAATCACCTTCCCTCTGCAATTCGTGGCAGGATTCTGGTAGGAAATTCACCTGCATCGTTTCGCTGCTTGAGGACCTTTCTCTTTTCATGGGCCTGTCACGCTGGGAGCGCTTCGGAATAGCTTTGCTGTGAGAAGCGCTTTACAAATGCTTTATTAGATTAGATTAAATTTCTCTGTTATTTCAGTGCTAATGAGAGATGTCTAAGACTTAAATAAATATAGACCAACTTACAATAACAACAATAATGTATGTTTGAGTTTCCACATTGTAGCCTAATGGTGGCATTTTAAGTTCATATTATAATTATAACATTACTAGCTGGGGAACCCGGCGTTGCCCGGGAAATTTAGGATTCGATCCGCTCCGGCCACAACCCCACCACACAACACACCACCACACTCCGACCTCTACCAGTACGCCATCGGAGAAATTTGTGTTTGAAGAAAATTTCCACCCCATCCTACCCCCACCCCATCCTACCCCCACCCCTTCCACCCCACCCCCTCCCACCCCACCACCCCACTCCACCCCATCCCCACTCCACCCCCTCCACCCCACCCATCCACCCCAACCCCACTCCACCCCACCCCAACCCCCACCCATCCCAACCCCACCCCTCGACCCCCTACGCCACCCCACCACCTCCACCCCTCACCTCCACCTCACTTTGGACACCTTTAAAACGGTTAAAATTATTGCATTTATACGTGGCAAGCGAATGAAAAATTATAGCGAAAATCAGTGTTTTTGACCCCCCGCACCCTGGCCCCCTGGTGGTAGAGATTTTCCAACCACTGATCCGGGGGGTTCAGATGGACCTCTATCTAGGAAAAAAAATTCAAATCAATAGCTAAATTTTTTTGAAAAAAAGTGGGGGTTTCGCCCCCACCCTGGCCCCCATGGTGGTAGAGAATCGCCAACCCCTCGCCTTTGCGTCTCGTGCCGAGACCTACACAGTAGTGAAGGTTTGGAGTGAAAAGCTCAAAAACTGTGAGCGTGCATTCTGGACAAAGTCCGGCCGCCACATAGCCAAGTCCTTTCTTAAAGATATAGATAATGTATACACAGCAACTCAGAACAATGACTATCATTTTGTAATAATTTTCTAGAAGAACAAATCTTGGATGGGGGCAACTTCTCCCTAGAGACGCCAGATTAAACAATGTCCTTAGTAACTAACCCTCTGACTTCACGCAGCGCTCATGAATAAGCTGATGCCCAGCGTCTGGCTTTATAAATTTAGAGTTTATTGCGATAACGAAATCGCATATACTTTCTGCATCCAATAATATTATTAATATTAATAGACAACTAGGAAGCCGACGGATTGCATTAGTGACGTCAGACAATCAGCGTACGTCATGTCAGGATCTAGAGTCGTAGAGCAACATCTAAATTCCGCCTTCGTTCAGCATGATCAAAATCAAATCAAAATCATTTATTGATCCCACAATAAAAACATAACAAACAGAAAATAATGCAAGACAATTTATATTTAACATTGTAATGTATTCAATACAGAACTTTATTAGATAGAGAAGGGAGCAATAGGCCCTCCAGAAGGGACAAGTCCCGCTTAGTAGGGAGCCTATATAGGCCTACCATGATTAATTTAAGCAAGATGGTGGGGTATGATTAAATGGGGAAAGAACCGGCGCTATAGTATAGTACATAATAATTATTATACAGTATGAATAATATATGAAAGCATGTCTTAACTAAAGCTTAACTAAAGCTTAACTAATAAACAACAAAACTGAGATTAGGAGATGTAAATTAATGTGTGTGCACGTGCAAGGGTTTTAAAGTGGCTGAGGGATGTAACCAATCGGATTTCTTTGGGTAAACTGTTCCAATTAATAGGGCCCTGGACTCCAAGCGAAAACTTACGGACATTAGCCCTAGCAAACACAGGTCTAAAATCATTACTGCTTCTAGTGCATATCAGGTGCGGTGCAGGATCAAAATAGGAAAAGAATGATGGTGGAAGGAGGTTATTAATATATTTGTACATGAAAATGCAAGTTTGTAGAAATTTAATTTGGGTTATGTTTAGGAGTTTGTGTTCGAAGAATAACGGACTGGTGTGTGAATTTGGTGGAGATTTAGTTATCACTCTTATGGCCTTTTTTTGAAGGATCCTTATATCGTTAAGATGAGAGTCGTATGTGGAAGACCAGATCATATTGCAGTGAGTAAGATATGGGTATATGAGGGTATAATAGAGATCCCGTAAGATATGAAGTGGAAGAAGATAAGACACTCGTTTTATAATGCCTAGGCTCTTCTTAATTTTATTGCTAATTTCAAAAATGTGAGTTTTCCACTTCAGGTGTTGGTCAATGTAGACACCTAAAAATTTTGTTGAGGATACTTGAGGAATAACAATATTGTTTAATACAATTTGACTATTATCATAGGGGATGGATTTTCCTATGGAACGAAAGACGATGCAATTTGATTTTTTGCGTTAAGTGTTAATTTATTGCTTATAAACCATTCGCTTGCAGACATAAGTTCACTATTAACCAATTGTATTAAGTGGTCATATGAGGTATGGGGAAAAAAGACATTAGAATCGTCTGCAAACATAATGAAATGTGGCACAGTTGACGAATTTGGCAGATCGTTAATAAATATTAAAAATAAGAGTGGGCCAAGAATTGATCCTTGTGGTACACCAAATAGAATGGGTAAAGGGTTTGAAAGGAAACCATTACATATAACTCGTTGGTAGCGATTCGTAAGATAACTAGTAAACCAATCCAATGAAGTACCTCTAATGCCATAGTGTTCAAGTTTAGTTAGGAGGATATTATGGTCAACAGAGTCAAAGGCCTTGGCGAGATCAAGGAAAATTCCAATAGAATATTCATTTTTGTCCATCGCAGCGGCTATCCTGTCTTGGATATCTAATAGGGACATTAAAGTTGAGTGTCCAGATTGGAAACCATGCTGCGAAGGGTATAGGATAGATTTATGATTAAGGTAGGAAAAAAGGCGATCATACATAACTCGTTCATAAAATTTAGAAAAAAATGGTAACACCGAAATAGGTCTATAGTTAGCTATATCATTTTTAGAACCTTGTTTATGGATTGGGACGACTTTTGCAATTTTGATTTCAGTGGGGACAAGCCCATTTGTAAGTGAGCAATTAATTATATCGGATAACGGTGAAACTAAAAATTCCATAATAGGAGATATGAGGTGAGGGAATAAATCATCCATTCCTGAACTATGAGTTGATTTGAGAGTTTTATTGATCAACATTAGCTCTTGCGGACAGGTGGGTAAGAGAGCAAAAGAATTTATCGAACGTGGAGACAGATAGTCTTTAAAGTTCTTCTTACAAGGGGGTAAGTCAGAGGACAGAGATTTTGCTATTCCAGTAAAATAAGAGTTAAAGTGTTCCGCCATCAAAGTGGAATCATAAATCGTGGCGTCATTTACCTTGATTTCTAAAATGGAAGTGTCTTTGTTATCAGCTTTGATAATAGTTTTGATTATCTGCCAGGTCTTTTTAATATCCCCGCTATATTTACTAAATTCATTAGTATAGTAAGTTTGCTCAATTTTGGTGCGTATTAATTTATAGCGGTTACGATATTTCGTAAAGATATTTTTGTTTTCGATCGTGGGATTTTTATGTAGTTAATATAAAGTTTTTCTTTCTTTTTTGTAGAATTTAGCAGTCCTCGAGTCATCCATGGTTGAATAAATGAATTTTTCTTAGAAATCTTCTGTGATTTAAGGGGAAAGGATTTATCATAGCAAATTTTGACTTTTTCAGTAAATAAATTAAAGGCCTGATTTGTTTCATGCGCATTACATAACTCTGTTACAGAGGTCCAATCAATTTGGGATACAAGTGCTTTAAAAGAAGCAGTTGACTGGCTATTTATAGTCCGTTTCAGCTCTATTTTACCCAAATTACGTGAGGTAAAGGGCTCAGTTTTAATCCAGGTTACTATTGGTAGATGGTCCGAAATTTCAGATGTAATTATAGCTGAGGTAATAATGCAGTCAGAGGTATTAGTGAAGGTGTTATCGATTAAGGTAGCCGAGGTGGGAGTAATTCTAGTAGGTTGGTGGATGAGTGGGAAGAAGTGGTGGGTCATCATACATTCGATGAATTCATTGGTAGGGTTGTGATTACCATGTGCTAGTAAATCAACATTGAAATCACCAGTTAAGAATATTTTCCTGTTCTTACAAAGGGTAAGATTGTCCAATAACGAGTCTACTTGGGTGTTAAAGTCATCCATATTGAGACCGGGAGGCCTATACAAAACACCGAGTAGAATGTTTATCCTCACCCTTCACCGGATAGTCTATGCCGGTATATTCCATCCGGGGGATAGACTAATTCATTTCCCGGATACTTTAAGGGCTATAGAATATCCCGTGACACCGGCAGCCAGTTTGTTTTCTGTAGAGTATAGCAAAAAGAGTGTTGTCATCTGATTTTTATAGCGCTATAGATCAGCTGAGGTCGAAGGAAATGGCTGCGTGCATATGAGTTCAAAACGTCAATGGCAGTCATGCGATTGTAGATGGGTCTTGAGCTGTGCTCTGAATGCCTCCAGAGGCAGAGGTGGCAATTAAGGTCTTTAGGCCTACATGGTGAGGAAGACTGTT
The DNA here is from genome assembly GCA_949752735.1 of Lumbricus terrestris. Classification (NCBI taxonomy): domain Eukaryota; kingdom Metazoa; phylum Annelida; class Clitellata; order Crassiclitellata; family Lumbricidae; genus Lumbricus; species Lumbricus terrestris. Next base: position 50,198,813 of record OX457037.1, read on the forward strand.
CCATACAGTGGGTTCAGAGATAGGCCTACAGAATGAACAGTTGCAAAGCTCGTGGATGATCGCGGGACTTGTAGCAGACCCTTGACGAGGATCTTAATCGCCTGTCTGCTACTCAAATGTAGGACTTTGAGATGTGCTGTCTGGCATCAGGTTATTCGTTTTTGCTAAGTAATCAAGCAAAGTGTGTTGGTGTTCTAGAACTTTTGCTTATGTTGATCTCTCTAGCTGGAAGCGCATTTCATAGGATTTCTCTTCCTCTATCTCGGAAAAATTTCTCGAGTTCATTGTATTTTTCAGCCATAGGCTAGGTTTAGCACTGACTTGGAACATAAGCGCCTTCGAATCATTGAGTGGCTATATAATTTTTCCTTGATTACAATATTGATATATGTCACAGACTATCAAATCTAGGGTTTTAAATCTAGTTTTAATAGGGAACTTTATGCTCAGAGGCTTTCGGGTGATCAATATTAGAATGAGCTAGGACCTAAAACAAATGTAGCTGAGATTCGTTTAAAGATATATTATAAGAAAACAATATCAAACAGTAAAATACAATCAATAATCTTATCTACTTATTTGTGGCGTATTATCTAAGATATATTATAACTTGTTTCTTAACTTCCACGTTGGACTTCTCCAGCGTAGATGTAGAAGTTCTTCAGTTCGTATGGATTGGAATGAAGGTTCGAAGAGGAAGGAAGGTCACCTTCTTCTTGTTTGCCGTCGTTCCCAATTCTCTTCTGTAGCTGCGTAGACGGAGAATGCTGTAGTTGGGCACAGCACTCTGTAGTTTCGTCCGCCTCGTTGATTCTTCACAAGCAACGGTAGCTTCTCGTCGCTTGTACGTCCTTCGACCTCGTCTTGTTGTCGTTTCGCCCCTTTCTTCTGCCGTCGAACTCCAATCGCAATTGTAGTTCCGAATTCGACCTTCTCCCGATGTCGAATCGCAGTTCACTCGCAAGTGTCACATCAAACTTCGCAAAGTTTCGTTCGACAAGCCCTGGTATCTCAATTCCCAAGGTCTTATAGTCTCTAGTGGGACAGGCCGACAGCGTGTCGCCTTCCACACCCAATTCCACCGTCAGATCTTCTGAATTACCGACAAGGACGCCACATTTGTCAATGGCCGCCCTTGCTCAGAAATCTCCGTCTTCTTCCACCACTCGCTCTTCGCTGACTAACTTTTATCGTCTGCCGTTGTTGCCGTCTGCTCAAGTTGACGCTGCTTTCCGCCCTCCGTTGTATATCAAGAATTGTTGTAGCGCGTGTTCAAGAATTGTTGTAGCGCAATTATTATTATCTAACTTAATGCCACAAGTAATATTAATTATAATCTACAATACGCCACATATTGTCTAGCTTAATTCTTACCTATTTAATACTTATACAATGCATCATTTAATAGGTTTGTTTGATAAGAAGCATTCTACCGCTACAATATATTTTACAAATTACAATATTGACATATTTTATATTATGATTACAATATTAATTGGCATTGTTACCTTTTTATTTTTCAACAAACAACATCAGTAGGCTAACAGGAAATACAATATATTGATATTAATACGACAATAAAATAGTAGGCCAAACAATGATCAAACTGGTAGACCTATTATCTATACTAAATCATTATCAAGTGCATGTAATTACAAAGCTGTCTGTTCAGTTGGTATAGTTAAGATTTGTGTATTCTGTGATCTTCGTTCTTGTGAATTGTTTAAATTGCATAAGTGTACATTGTAACCGGTTGCGGTGTGTCAACCGGATTGTTAATAAAGAGAATATTATTATATGCTTCTCTGATCTTTAGTAGGCAATAGTTATATGACTGCCACACTCTGAGCATGCTCTGAGCCTTGCAGAGATGCATGGAGCGACAGGCAAACACGTCATCTTTCCATGACGTAATTAACACTTTATGATAGCAATAAAGAATAATGCCGTCATTAGCTTGTGTGGTTGGAAGGAATCACAGTTTAAACTTCCATAAAGATAATAAAGATTCCACAAATTCAGCTGTTTATACGACCGTTAGCGCTGGATTAATATATCTTTTTCGAAAGCAACTATTCGCGATTCTAAAAATTTCATCTGTTAAAGGTGAACTATTCAGGACAGCAGAAAAACAGGTTTGATAAACTTTCTCTTACTTCATCGGCGCCTTTAACAGCTTCGTCGGCAGCTGTGAATTAACCACGTGACGGTCGCCATAGGCAACGCGTCGTTTTAAAAGCCGTCAGCCTCTCCTGAACATAAACGTTGTAAATGGCGCCGTTCCATTCAGCAACGTTTATAGGCTAGTACTACGGTATAATAGTAAGTCCTTGGAACCGTCCTTAGCTGGATCGAAGCGCTTAAAAAATTAAGTCTTTATGCATAATCAGTGCTTAAAGTGCAGAAAAGAAGTGCCTGGACGCATTCCACTTTCCCAAGCTCTGCTGTCCAAATAAGTGGCAAAACGACGCTGAGATTTGAAAATAAGTGCCTGGACGCCGTCCATGACCGTCCAGCCACACTTTAAGCCCTGCTCATAATGATTAATCTTGCATCCTTGGTTGCGCTTCATCTTATCTACGCGATCTCTATCACCCAGTCTCGGGCGTTAAAGCGCGTATGGCTCTTTGCTCTGAGCACTATGAAGGGGCAGGCAACTGCTATATAGTTTCACTTCCAAGGACCCACCGTCCACGGACTCGCCTACATAAAGTTGCCAGACAACGAAGAGATTTAGATGTTGTACGGTTGTTCATCTGGAATGATCTTCCTTCAACGCTACATTTGATTACATCTGACCAATCAAACTTTGCTTCATAAATCTCTCGGGTCTTTTTCCTAAACTGGCATCATGTAACACATGTATATAATCAGAGGTAGGTTGATGAACTTTCTCTTACTTCCACTTTCTCTTACTTGGTGAATGCTTAGCTAAAGTCACCTATGAAACATGACGTTGTATTTCTGACCGAATATCATCATGTTGAGGGAAATGCACAAAACTTGAAGTAGCAGATGCTGCCTTTGACTGCCAAAAGTTTATTAAAATCCTTTTAATACATCATTGTGAAAACTTGAATAGTTTATTGAGAATTATTTATAGACTGTTTACCCACATCTTCGTCCATCTGCCAGCAAGTCCTGGATGGTGAGGCAACAACCGTGTGTCTTCAATGGCAGACCACATTAGCCATCATCATTGGATATCCTTTATGCCAAAGGATTCTGACCATTTCTAACTACATGTATCATTAACCTCATTGGGTACGGGTGTCTGTCTGTTGGCTGGGTGTCTGTTGGTTGGGCTTGATGTATTGAAGCCAAAAACCAGGCCCGGCCCTAGGGTTTGCGGGGCCCAAGGCAGCAGCGAGTCTCCAGGCAAAAATTTACTAAATTCAATAATTCATTACCTGTCAATACAGCATTGACATTGTAATTATGTATACCAATTTAAGTAGGCCTAATGCAAAATCATGGGCACCCTCTGGAAAATTAACACCGACTTTTAGCAACAAAGTTTTACTTTTGACAAATTTCTTTGCGCCAAAGCACTAATGAGGCTAATGATTCTCACGGTGAAACGGAGAAATTTGCATTTAGACATCTATGTAAACAATCCATGTTCTTAATTTCCTGCTTTGTATTTTTCAAACTCGCGCTAAAAATTTACCATTGTGCTGTGCTCCCTCCAACTAAAATGTCTGCAGGCACCCATGTTGAAAATTGAAGTTAATAGACATTCACTTGCAAATCTGGCTATTAACCCTAGCATTTTACAATGAAAACAATAATTAGGACTATATTTTCAATTTAACTAGTTGAATATCTAGCATCTAAAATAATGTGTTAATAATTGACATATTTTCGATTCCTTCTAATTGAAGCTTTGAAATATTATATATAGTCTTTATCGGGTAGGCTATGATATTTATAGACAAAGATGTGAGTGCTATCTTACAAAAGTTTTTGCAAAACTTCCCTAATTTGATGTAGGTCTATGCGAAATCTGAAATGATTTCACAATGGAACATCTTTTTCAATTGGCAAAAAAGCTAATTTAATGAGCCATTCTCAAAGTAGGCCTAGGTCTATTGTTGATCGCATGGAAGTTTTTATGAGTCTTAGCCATTTGTTCATATTTTGAAAATAATCCAACGTGTAGGCCTACAAACAATAGGTGTATAAACTGTATTTTATGTGACTCGGTTAGCATTAAATTTATAGATCGTTGTTTCCAAAATCATCTATCACATTCACGCGGCACATTGACTGCAATTGAGCATAGTTGATATGCGACGTAACCATTTTCAATCTCAACAAGTAGGCTAAAAAAAATTCTAGCCAGCTACGCGGGGCCCTGGAAGCGCGGGGCCCAAGGCGGTCGCCTCGCTCGCCTTGCCCTAGGGCCGGGCCTGCCAAAAACAAGTAAATTCTCCAATTGTCTGAACTCTGAACAGTTTTGCTAATCGATGTGTTGCTGCCAATTAACTTTAACATTATTTAAACTAGCATATCGTTAGCAGTCTAGCAGTCTGATTAGTTCATCCTAAAACAATACTTTACAAATTATGATAATAAAACACAAATGACTTAATTTTCAAGATGTTTCCATGTTGTTTAAAGATTTACTTCAAGCCTACAGGTCAATCATAAATGGAATTTCAGTGATACATAAAATCAACATCAGATATAAATTTCAAAGTGGGCTACAAGGCAACAGTTTCAGACCATGCTAAACCTCAGCATTACACACGGAATATAACCAATTAGCATAAACACGCCAGATACTTCCAAGATTGGCGAAGTTAAATATCAATTTTTACATCAATTCAGTTTTCTGAAACCAAACTCATCACTCCGAATCACACATTGTGCTAAGGTGCCTTCTAATCTTTTGCACACTGGGATAGCTTAAATTAGTTTTGCAGACAGCTACAGTACTTTTAGTTTCCAATTATCACAACATAATATTTCCAAATGATTTGACAGTACTACTGACTAATTCCAGTCACAGTTCATAGTCTCCAGGTCCCTGACAAGTTCGTTTTATTTTCAATTATTTATGCGCATTGGCAGCATTTACAAAACACATCTATAAACCACAACAGGCTTCCTGCTAGGAAGCAACATCTCAACATGAAGAACAAAAATTTATCGAACAGGTGACAGTAGTGAAGGGAGCAGCATCATGAAAACACAAGAAAAGATGAACGAATGAATACAAAACCAAAAATTCACAAAACAAACAACCAGTACGACATGAACGGAACTTGGCAGCATAGGAACAAAAGAGGACAATACGAGTATACGACAAAAGTAAAGACAAACAGTATTAATAGAAAAAGAAACGGGCCGAGAACAAATCGAAACGCCACATGAAACAGTTTTAGACACCTGCACGATCATAGTTATGATCACTTCGCAAAATAAACGATAAACGCCCTAACAGGCCATTGCTAGCTGTTAAAACCGTTTGACAACATTGTCCGAGAAGACTGTTCCAGTCACATACAGTAAACCTTTCCGGAATCTGTCCGCCTTTTTTTCATCCATTTGGTCAAAAAGGTTCTGAAGCAGAAAAACACGAAAATCAGCAAGCCATCAACACTGAAATATACCCTAGAAGTGGCGGTGCTGTGAAATATAGCTATGACAGCTGCCAGGCTCAGTGAAGTTCATTTGAGCAAAATCTAAACAGAGGTCATCCGGAGGATCTGCCCAGTCACCTACAAACTATCCCTCACCATCGGCTATAGTTGGCATCATCCATTCCCATTGTGAAAGTCTTAAAGATTACACTACCCTGCTGACCTTACAGAGCTGACTGTGTGCTATAGGGTGCACTGCACATCAATCAAAGAGACTACAAGAGATCCAAGCAGTAGTGATTGCTGTCTGACTCAAGGTCGTGTGCAATATACATCATACATGTTCTTAAGTACAAGATGCACAAACATCCATATAGGGCATAAAGCTCATTTTCCATTGTCTGCAATTTGGTAAACCACACCCTCCTTTTTGAGGATGATCCAATCAAGCTGGTGCCAACTCAATCCTTCTTTTGTGATTGATAAACAATATCTGTGCAACTTGGGGTTAATCATGACACACTGCCTGTAAAGATTACAATTGAGGACGTAGGATATGGTAACGGCTCAACTCTGTAAAATATACTCTCTAAAGCATTGCCCAAGGGCCGAAGTACATTTGAGCTGTACAATGTTTGCCTGACTTGACAACAAACTGTCAATTTCATAAGATTCGATTGGAATGCAATAACTTTACGCTTTACAGAGTACAAGAGCAACATAAATTGGCAATCTGCTGCATAAGCCTAGAAGTCTTCTCCCTCCCTAACTCACCTCCCGTTCCAACGGACAAAATTCATTCAAAGTAAAAAATAAATGCAAAAACCTGAATTATCATAATACCTAAGGAAGTGAAAGAAAACATTTATGCACAAGAAGCACCTTGCTCAGTCTTTTAACTCCACGTCAGAAGATGATGTCTGTTAACGCCTGCTGCTGTAACCATCATCCCGATCTCGTCTGTCTCTTCTGTCGTGATCATAGCTTGACCTTCGATCCCTGTCACGATCACCACCACGATCATTGTAATCCCTTGAATCCCTTAATCACAAAACATAACATATATGTAGCATACCGATTTCAGAAAGGCTATGCGTGGAGTGAAGGAAAGAAAAATGACAGAACTAAAGACGAATCACAACACAAATGCAATATACGTATGTTCCTATGAGCACTTGTTAGAGCGCCCTTAAAGATTGCTACTCAGAGGCGCTCCCGGCTACAGATTCAAACTCAAAACCTTCCGGCTCCAAGGCACTGAACACACCCCTACACCACCGTACCCTACAAATATGTGTAACTACAATGTAGTTAACTGTGATCATAAAGAATCAAGTTCTGCATACATGGGTATGCAGAACTTTGTGAAAAAGTGGGACTTAGAATGCTTCCAAAATCTACCTACAATCATACACCAGTGACCAGACGCCAATGTAAAATTTTAAAACGTTATAGCTTTTAAATTCAAACAATTCTTGAAATAGCAAAAATGAAAACTGCTTCAATGCGCAATAAGTCATACTTGAACTGATGCAAAGAAGCGCAAAGTTTTCGTGAAGTTCACCGAATTATTCATTTAGGGTTAGCAGTGAATTCATTTGTGTATCACTAAATTATTCATTTAGGGTTAGCAGTGAATTCATTTGGGTATCACTGAATTACTCATTGAGGGTTAGCAGTGAATTCATTTACAGTACCAAGATGCTCTTGCGTTGAACCATTGACAGAAATAAGACAGAAAACATGGATGAGTAAACTCAGCTTCTTCATCATCCGTCTCACCTTTGACGATAGTCTCCTCGATCTTGATAACCATCACCGCCACGATCACGATGACTGTCGCCTCTGTCACGGTAACTGTCTCTACTCCTGTCTCCGCCGTAGTCCCGGCTACCACCAAATCGACCGCCTCCTCCTCCCCCTCCTCCACCTCCGCCTCTTCCACCACGTCCTCCTCTCCAGTCACCTCTTCCTCTGCCTCCTCCGCGACCTCCCCGATCTTGTCCTTCGTTCTCGTCTTCATCAAATGGATTGTTCTCTTCAAAAGGTTTCTAAAAAATATATCCTCGTTATAAATGGTCAACATAAAACTTTATGCGAATTTAAGGACATATTTAACTTCCACGAATTATCACAAGTTATGCAACAGTTCACCCTTGAGAGAAGAGTCCACCTTCTTGATGTCTTAAATTATAACTGTACTATGAACCACCGCGATCAACTATCATTGGTCTTTGACACATAACCAACGACTGAATGCGTTGCACATCAATAAAATTACAACACATGGCAAATCCCACATTCAAACAAATGAATGCTTATTCATTGGCAGCGGGTTATATATTAAGATTAGACAGGGCTAAGTTGGAGAATTTGTTTTCAGAGGGAGAAGAGCAGTACTTGGGATGCAGTGCTCTTGCAGCAAATTTGCAAGTAATCATGGAACAACAATTGCGTTCTACACAAACTATTCGGGTAAATACTAACTTAGGTTCAGATAAAACAATCCTGAAGTTTATAAAATTTAGGTCCATAAAGGCAAAAAACGATATCGGAAGTTTAAGCAATCCAAGTCTGCAACATCCAACTCACCTTTGTTGTGTTAAATGCTGCAAATCCCATGACATTCATCATTTCTTGCTCTTCAGGCGTCAGCTCAACAACTGGCTCTAAAATGCACAGCAGATTTGACATCAAACACAATCATATACATTACAAAACTGCAGTCAGGTACATAAGCATAACAAACTTCTAAAAAAATATTATAAATAATATCACTGCAGTCCCATCTTATAAAATCTAGATAACGACATCAAGTGTTGCAACTCCCTGCTACACTGCAAAAATTATTTCTATTCCGCAATTGCAACTGCACTCACAAGTCTCACATACCAACTTATTTAACATTTTCGCACTTCAGACCAAAACCAAAAATGACAATTATTTAGCATATTCATATCATAGATAATACCGTATCTTGCATGTAAGTGCACATATATATATATATATATATTCATTTATTACACAAAACAAGGTTGGTAAACTGCAACCTGGCACATTGACAAGATGAATAGCTCTATAAGCAAGTAGAAGGGAGCAAAATTAGCTCAATAATTAATAAGGGTACATAGGAGAAACCAGGCAATGGGGCAGAACTCTTTTTCTGCCCTGGCCAGGATTTGCAACTCAAACGTGCCATTCAAATCACCATTCAAACAATATATATATAAATATATTATATATATACAATGTACAGCGGCGCCCGCAGGCGTACGCACGTACGTACAGCGCTGAAAGGCTAAAAAAAATCGGCGGATGGAAAAGGTATGTTTTTTAGAAATTCGAGGCTGATGACTAAAAAAAGTCATCAGTTTTTTTCGGCGACCCCGAAGAAAAATTTTTCCTGTTGGCCATTTTTCCGCCCTTGGCTGTGCGTACAAGAAAAAATCCTGGGGGCGCCGCTGACAATGTAGGTAGACCCTGCCACTACGAGCAATTATCCATCAGTACAGTTCATTAGCGTAGCAGTTTTCTATTGAACAATTGGCATCAATTGGCAGAAAAAATAAAACAGCATTACCAGTGGAAATAGTCTTGAGACGTGATTGAAGGCTGTTGCTGCCTATAAATAAAGGAAAATTATGCAACACAAGTCACTGCTTCAATATACAAAGATCCAACCACCAGTCATCAGCGTTTGCAAGCGAAATTTACTCTCAGCGGCCATAAAATTGAGAAATGATGGCAATTCCAAAAGCAACAAGTTTAAACTTTTACTTCACTCCTTATGTAGTGGAAATGAATCCCAAAACAGCTATTCAAATCTTTGCCAGAGCAGAAAAGTATCTCACATTCTGTTATATGCTTGCAAACTCCACTGAAATGAAGTACAATTGGTCTTTTACATACAGCAAAATCGAAGGAATTGGTTCCCTAACTCACAGGTCTAGGCCTAATTAATATTACTGAAGCTTACCACCCAAACCCTCTCAACAGCCTAGAAAAGAAGCTGAAACTGCTACAAAAATGCAAGAGCAAAGAAAACTGAATCCCGGCACATATTTACAATCAATCTGATCTCTCTGCTTGGCTAACAGCTTATGTCTTTCCTAGCCAAGCACTTGAATTGTCCAAGGTGGTCCAAAATAATTAATTAGCATTCAAATCAAACCACCATTGGAAATATCAACTGGGACCAAGTACATTTTAAACTACTCACTTGGCCAAATTAGTCACCTCAACCTAATTATGCAAAAAAAATTAAAAGAAAAGTATTTTGTTTTTCACTTCTGGTGCTGTGACATCCGAACTTAACTACAGTATTAGAATACTGATAGGTCTATTTTAGGAGTTGCTAGTTTGGCAAGTCTTGTCTGAGACAACATGCTTACACCCACACACAACGAACACAAGACATGCAACTTCACTGAACAAGGTACAACAGGAGTTTGGGTTACCTTGTCATTCACACAGCCTTGCCTAATGAGTAAGTATGAACCAACATAGCCACAACTTAGCACCGAACAAAGACTAAATAGCAGACATATACGTACAAAATACAACTTTATCACATCTTTAATTTCTTAACATAATTTAATATAACCTGATAGTAATGACACCGACAACAATAAACCAAATTTTAGAAGGAAAACTAAAGAATATAACAATTCAGAACTTGATTAGTTATTTTAAAACTGACAAACTTGATATGTTCAACAACAACAAAAATAAACTGAGCCCCACTCACTGTCTTTTTAAAATATGTCATATACGTGAACTTAACTTACAATAATCAAATGTAAATGTCTCACCATTAAGCACCCAGTATAAGTAAAAACCATTAAACATACAATAGGTCGAATAGGACCATAAATGTATTGAAACTAGGATTCCTTTACAACTGCAAGTCTATGAATCTTTCTTTCACTCAGGTCACAAAGGGAGTCGAGAGACTCGAGACTCACCAAGAAAGTGTCAAGGTTCTGCGTCAATAATTTGCTTTAAATCAGCATCTACCATCTTGCGACTTGCCAGAGCCAAGATACAATAATGCTTAACGTATGTTACAAAAGCCTGAGCTGAACGAAGGCTTTATCAATGACAACAGAACTCATTTTTAGCAGCAAGCAATGAGCATTTTACTATTGAGTATATTACCTTCAGGCTTTTTATCTCCATCTGTAGCTCTGAAATAAACATCAGAGTTTTAAAGCCATGCAACATAATATGACAAATTCATCACACATATTTACAATCATCTGATTAGCTCAGTCTTAAAATCAGTATGACTCTGTGGCCTTGCGCAGAATAAATTCACATAGGGATTCACCATGCAAACTAAGAAAGCATAAATTTGTATGCATATTTATCAAGTGCTACACCTAATAACCGAGCAACAATCAATGGCACAAAGCAAAATTTTGAGAGCAAGAATCACAGACCCATGAACAACTAAATATGCCTAAAGATGCATCGACAAACTGTGAATAATAACAAAACTGGACTTTAAACAATTTAGGTTTAACAAAAGTTATGAAAGGATGCACTGTAGATAGTGAGATTACATACATGTATAATTGCATATCCTTACAAAGAGGAGTAAATGATGTTTCTGTCAAATCTTCCAACAAACCATAAAACATTTTACAATTGTGAGTGTTTTTCAAAGGCACAACTGGAACATTCACTAGCATACGAAAGCAAGATTGCAAGTATATCTCTAAGTTTGTGTAAATTTGTTAAGCTGTACCTCTTGGGTGATGGCGACTTTCTGTGTGGTGACCTTGACCTGCTCTTTCGACCTGACCTTGGTGATCTATCTCGACCTGTGTTTTGAAAAGAATACAATTTTTGCATATATTTACTTCCAAAAAATAAACATAAAAATAGAGATGGGTATTAGGCTTGAATAGTGGACATTTTATTTATATATCCCTAGCAGCTTGCAATTAAGCACTGTAAACTAAACTGAAAAAAACAATTTTTCAACAAATTATCAAGTCTGGATTTCCCTTTCAATTTTCTGTACAATTTTTTTAATATGTAGCTTGAGCAGAAAATGGTTATTGGCCTTCAGCTCAACTGCATGCAATAAATCATTTAAATAATAAATCATTTAAACAATAAATCATTTAAACAATAAATCATTCAAAGAAGAAAACTGCTTGGCTGGATGAAAACCAGTCTCAAAGGACGCAAGTTTTTGCCATCCTTCACCAGTGAGGCACTGCTCGTCGGCAGTGTCAACTCAACATGTCTGCAAGCGCTGTTACAAGTCATTGCTCTATCCTATCAACGCAACTTAGTTACAGAGACTCTGCACAACCTTCCATGCCATCTGTCAGCTGTGGGTGGGAATCCATTGGTTGGTTCCACATGTGTGTGTGAGCCTGTTTACTGTGCATTATTTTGCAAACTGATGTAAATATTCATAGTAATGATATTAAGCATCATATAGCCAGCGCAAAGCATCTCCGAGTACATATCTTAAAGTGGCGTAATATAATTCTCAGAACAAACGAATGAACAAAGGGTCATTTTCTCAACATTTGGAAGCATACCTAAGAGCCACCAACGACTTGTGGCACTATGTAAACAATGTAGCTGCATTCACAGATGCACAGATTCTATGTAGTGACAATATATATATATATAATATATATCCATTTCAGTGAACGAACAATAAACAAGCAGTAACTAACGTTCTCTGTCTCTAGATCTTGACCGCGACCTAGATTTACGATCTTTTGAGTGAGACCCTGATCTTGATCCTGACCTTGATCTAGAACGTGATCGAGCCTTTTGATCCCCGGAAGGATGCCAAACTGATGGGTCATCTACAAAAAAACCCACAGACTTGGCAATTTTCTATCACTATGGCCAAAGAATTGATAGTATTATGCCTTGAAGCACATCAGTAAACTGAGCAAAAAGATTTTAGTAGCTGAAAACTTGAACCAACAACTCTCACTGTAGTTTGTGCTTTCTTCTAGACCAGCAATTGCAATTCAGAAACATGCCATCATTTTACTATATCATTCTTGCAAACCCGCTGTACCATGCAACATTATTATACACTAGCTCTGCGAGCATCTGAATTTACCTTCAACTTCATTACATTTTAAAGGTGATTAAATAAATACCAATCAACATGCCTACATTAAATGACATGACTACTGAAAATCAGAAATTGCAAACAGAGTGCAAGCCATGGAAAATTGGACACAAATTACGTTTAAAATAAAGCATTTCATCGGACGTCAAATAGGTTATAAAACTGAAAATAATGGTTAAATTCTAGAATGGCTCGGTAGCAAGTAAACAACAAGGTGGCCACAGATCAGCGCAGAGCAGAGCACTGTCACGTGATCGCGATCAGTTCCTATGGCGATCAATAGCCCAATGTTTCCGTGAAAGTAAGCACATAAAAATAATATTTTCTTCATTTAATAATTAGATATAACTAAAATGCAGGTATTTATACACCTGAAATGAAAGCTGGATGCAGGTATTTTTAGACCTGAAATGAAAGCTGGATGCAGGTATTTTTAGACCTGAAATGAAAGCTGGAGTAACAAAAATAACGTTCAATTTATGTTAAAATACACGACTGAAAATCATCAGTCTAATATACATAATTTGCAACACGTGCTGATTTTTTTTTTAAATTACGTTTGTGAAATTACACGTATCAATATAGGGGGTTTCTGGTTTTTGCTGGTTTCCCTCATGCTCATTAGGCCTGTAGTACCTTCATATAAAATTCAGGCTACGGTTTTATAATCACTGGGAACCAGCTCTTAAAATGCAACAGTAGGTTACATATATGAAAAAATAATTTGTTTAATGGCAGGGGGTAATAGCAGAGGGTAATGGACCATGGGTAAGTCCAAGAACCATTATTCTGGTGCTTTGTAAAATTACAAAACTTGGTAGATGTGTACTAAAACTTTTAATTATTTACTTCTAATTATTAAATGAAGAAAATCAAATTTGAAAATATTGGGCTATTGATCGCCGTAGGCTGTTGGAAACATTGGGCTACTGATCGCCATCACGTGACAGCGCTCTACTCTGCGCTTATCTGTGGCCACCATATCGTTTTAATTGTAATTGAATTGTAATTGAAACATTTATATAGCGCCGCTCACAGATTCAGTGGCGCAAGAGACATTGAGTGGCCAAGTGGGTTGGGAGCCCGCTCGCCACGCCGGCGGCCCGGGTTCGATTCCCGGTCGGTCAGTTTATCAGAGATTAATTTCTCGGATCTTTACTGCGAGTGGCCCGGTCGCAATATAAACGTGGAGTGAGAGGTTGTACTCTGCCTCCAACACTAATCATCTTCGAAATGAAAAAGTGTCGTTAAGCCCAAAGTACTACTATTCAGTGACGCTCCCGACCCAAGCTAGTGCTCCCGCTAACAAATAGTTTACTTGCTACCGAGCCATTCTAGAATTTAACCAAAATAATAAATGAAACCAGACACTAACTGAGGACGCTTAACCAGACAATAAACGACACGCCGGTCCCAATACTATAATTATGCCCACATTTTGCCAAGCACACAAAATTTGTTTTGAATTAAAAAATCTCCCTAATTCTGTCTGGTGCTTAAATTAACCGCCTGATACATCACAATTCACGTTACGTTATACCTTTCAGGATGGTGCAAAAGAGCATATATTAAAGAATATACGAATCATCGGCAGGAGTGGAAAAGAGCGTTCACAAGGAGCTAATGAAATTCTACATATACGCGCCAAAATCCCAAATTCCAATAAGAACATTATTACAAACAACGAAAATTCGCGCCCATGCTTGATCGGAACCTGCCTACAGAACGATGGTTTCGGCAAAAGCACTACGTCTAAAAAATTCAAAGTAAAGCAATCATTTAATCTATTGATTTGTTTAGTCCTCTCGCAAATTTATCTGAGAAAGGCTTTAATCGTGCGCGTTAATATTATTAAATTTTATTACTACCAGCCATTTTTGGTTCTTCCTGTGTTGTAGACTCCATGTTTTATGGTCACGTGACGCAGCAATGAAAATGAAACGTTGCACAAAATCCTTAAAATACGCCCAAATTTAAATAATAATAATAATAATAGTTGATGCAACGAAGACTGCAGAATAGCTGCTTTTTAACTCTAGACTTGCACGACGATCGATGTAGCGATTTCACTTAGTCGGACAGCTTGACAATGTTCGCTTTATTCAATTAGGTAGTCTAGCTAGATAGATGAGCGATATAGGCCCAGTGGTTAAATTGGGCTAATTGCTCATCTATAGGACCTGCAGGTCACTGTGACCTGGTGTCGGATTTTTAAATTTCAAAGTGGATTATTTTTGAAGATCAACGTTGGAAGACGTTGAAGAATCGGTCGACGGCAATCGCTGCCAATCGTGGACGATTTCTTATAAGCCATCTCGATCTACATTTGAGACTGAATCACATTGACCCCAGCTGGCAAGCTCCAATTTTTACCGTCAAATGTGCTTCATTGAATCAAAGTGTTTGTCCTTTCTAGCTGGTCCTGTCATCGGCTGGTTTGCATCTTACCTGCACCCGATTAGCTGGCATCAATAGATTCATTTCAATGGCAGCAATTAAATGTCATGAACTGTGCACGGGCTTCTACGAGGTTCTGTGATGCTCATAGGTTTATAGCTTCAAGCAACTGCGAAAGAATGCCGGTCAAAGGTAGAACAAGAGATTCTCCAGGCTTCAGCAGAATGATGCTGATGGAAGAGGATCGGCCTTTTACAGAATTGAGAGGTATAAAAATTGAAAGAATTAGTAAGATATGGTATATGATTAAATACTACCCATAGATATTATGTGCCCTTTACTTTGTTAAAGACTCATAAATTTTACGTGTTCTACAGTGCTAGCTTTAAGTGAATTATGCTCGCATGCAAAAGGCCAGCATAGAGAATGAAGAGAAAGTTTTATATAAATTATGGTTCGGTACCAGAGGCGGATCCAGTGGGGAGTGGGGGAAGGCAAATCCGGCTAAGGCCCCCATTTAGAAAATTGCACATTTCTCACCAGCTATTCTGGTGGGGAAAATGGATGTGGCCCCAGTATGAAGTTTGCAGAGCCCCCCCCCCATGAGGTTCGTACAGGCTTTCAACAATACATTGGGAAAAGGTGACAGAGAAGACAGAGTAAATAAAGGAGAGAAAAATAGCACACAGCTAAAAAAGGGTCATCAGCTAGTTTTGTCGGGGAAAATGTATGGATTTTTTTGGGAATGGTATCTTTTTGCCCAAGATTTCGACCAAACAGCTAAACAATTCAGAATTTACGGTGACGAAAATTTTGATCAGACTCAAGATTTTAACGCAAATTTTTTTTCAGACCCAAGACCGAAAATTTCTGTATCCGCCCCTGTTCAGTACGAGAGTCCACTATCGTCTATTTGCGGATCTGGACTTGATCCAAATTAGATCTCTCATGTCCATGTCGTTTTGTTTGAGCACCTGCTGGTTCCCTTCTCTATACTTGCTGAACCCCATGGTACATAGTACAGATGTGTATTGAACTAGTGAGGAGAATAATATTTTTGCAAGTACACTCATGCAAAAGATGACTGCGCATAAGAGTCAGGATCTTACACTAAATACGTTGCTGTATGGGGAGCCCATGCAAATTATCAAACATAAAAGAGCAATATGGTCAAACTTGGGGACAGCTCCAAGGAGAAGGGCAGCTGCTTTAAAAAAACAGACTGAAGCATTAAAATATTAGCCTGTGAAAGTCCAGCAAAGATAGCATTACTGAAATCCACCCTTGTGCCAATGAGAGCATTTTGAATTAAAGTAACTAGTGACAGCACTAAAGGAGAGGCAGAGGTGAATAACATTTTTATTTATTTATTAGTGCTCAATTTGATATAGCACGGTGCACCCGTTCAAGGTTGCCTATTCAGCAGAAATTCAAGTCGAATAAAAGTCTTAAGAACAGCGAGAAATGAGACAGAAAGACCCACAGGTATTTGACGAAGAATAATGTCAGAGGACATTCCAGGTCGCAGGGCCAGCCACGGAGCCGACAGGGGTGGTGAAAACATGAGCTGCAGAAACTGTTGACATGCTCAGTCAAGGAGAGCTCTTGGCCTGACAACTCCATGATAACAGACTGTAGAAGAAAAAAGTCCAGAAATCTCAGACACAACTAAGAGTATCAATCCTAGCACGGTGAGTGTGACTACCAAGTCTTAAAGAAATACGTTAGTAAGCAGATTCTGGTGTATGTTACTTTCAGCAATCAACCAGCATCATCAACCAACATTTGCTATTCTTTAATATATATATATATATATATATATATATATATATATATATATATATACATATATATACATGTAGAGAAAAATTAATACTTCCATTCAGGAGAGGCTGCAATTTTTGTTAGGAGCACATGTACCTGGAAATAGCCAAGGTATTTGACAAAGCAGTGAAGGCAAGGCCGTAGCCAGGATTTCGCGGCGGGGTGTTTATTCGACCTTGAGTAAGCCGACAAGCAACCAAAACAACATACTACGGGGTTCGGAGGGTGATATTATGATATAATCTATTGTAAAATTTTACATAGAGATGGGAGCCTGAAAATGAAATTCCCCATCATTTCATTTCAGGGGGTGTTGAAACACCCAAAACAACCCCCTAGCTGCGGCCTTGAGTGAAGTCACCATTAAATTAAATCTGTATGATAAATACAACCAGATTCATGAACTTAGATGACTTCTTTTGCAATTGTGATATTATCCATGTTCGGGAGCAACCCTTACAATATGCAGACCTCAAAACTACAGAATATCAAATACCATAAAATTTAAACCAATATCTTAATTAATGAAACAATCTCAAAACAAATTTCATTCCATAATAATTTTCTTTGCTCGAAACCTGGCTTATATCTTCAGCATTTTTCTGACCTTGTTGAAACTGTATTTGACTGATTTACGAAAACCTGCAGTCAAGATACCCTTTGCGCTCTGACTAAGACTTGAATATTTAACGATGCTTGATAAACAGCCCTCCACCACTTCTCGACACTCCGAGTCTTTGGCAAGGCTCCGTAGAACCTCTTCCGTGTCCCTGTGGCGGCCGTCGGAATTGCACTGGTTGACAACGGCAAACATCAGCCATTTGGGAAGGAGGTTCAGGTGGTGATACCTAGAGGCAGGATCATCACTTTGTTTCAAGACGCCCTTCGATTTGTTCCACTGAAGGTGTTCACCATCCACAATGTGCGGTTCGTAGAGCTTACGAAAGCTCGCAACGTTCGGTCGGACAATGCTGATCACTTTGTTTCGGTCCTCTCCGAATGTCATACGAAAGTCGCCAGTATACGAAAGTCGTGCGATAGTGGCAAACAGTTCCTCTTCTGAAAACTGCTCGGGCAGAAGTAGCAGTGCAGAGTGAATGGCACTTTGTAGATTGGTAACAAGAGCTTTCGATAACTCAGAATTTGATTGGTCGTGCAGCAGCTCAGTCACGGGTTTATGTAGCCGACCACTGACATATAATGTCTCCCAATCTAAGAGATCATTGATCAAGGAGCGAGTTGAAATGACACCGTATTTGATCAGTCGTCCTTCACATGACACCAGAGTGTTATAGTAAACCCGTGCACCGTGCCTATCCTGAATATAAGAGACGTATTTTGGACCAATTCTGCTAAGAACAGAGTAGTGGTTGCGATTTTGCATCAAGTTTTCGCCGTGCCATTGAACAGGATCGTCCACAGCAAAGACAAAATCGATCATATTCTTAGATGTTTCCAAATTGCCATGCTGCTGGAAGACGCCGGAACCATACGCAAAAGCGTACTTTAAGTGCTTCGAAGGAAAGTGCGATAAAATCTGTTCCATTAACAACTTGGAACCCATCAGAACGACAATGCTTTGAAAAAACTAGGACTTATCATAAAAATTGTGTACACAAAAAATTATGTAGATCGTTCACGTGAAGACACAATTCGTGAAACTAAGTTTTTCTTTCGTGTGGATGAAAGTTCCATTATTTCCCAGCTGTAATTCCCAGTTGCACCTGCAACAGATATAGTAATGTTATTCAATATTCATGTATAATTTTAATTCCTAAAGCTTAGCACTGAAATTGGTCCAGTAAATTGACGCAGTAAGTAACATTCTTACCATCTGGGTTTAACATAGTGAAAAAAGAACAAAAACTGAACCAGCCTTCAGATTGACAAGGATAAGGCAATTAGTTATTATACACAGGTTATTAGTTGAACAGACAGCAAACGAAGATGTTTTATATTATGTTATGAGCAAATAAGAACCAGTAGTTGTTTTTTATCCATGAAATTAAATAGTGCATTTCACAGAGGTGCTCCATGCACACCAATCAGAGGTGCTCAGTGATGTATCGTTTATAGTAGGATTTGCCCCTGAGATGCATACAGTGCATTGAGATTCTGAGGATCTTCTTTTATCACAATCAGTAAAACACAAATCATCCAAATTTTCCTAAGCTGACCTGCAGATTTCAGCAGCATAACCAAGCAAAAAATTGAAAACACATGATCATGTCAGCTGATAGACAGTTAGCAACACATCCATGAGCTATTTTGGGATCAGCTATTTTCAGATAACGAATCCTGCAATAATGGCAGAAACAATGCGCAAACCACACAGTAGCAATTGCTGCTTCTAGCAGTACAGACATGGCTATGTTTAAAGCAATTTTATATAACCATCAAAATGTTGTGTTCTACCTTGCCTGTTTCTCAACATCCAACCTATTGTCATGTGCATATACAAGCATTCTAAAAGCTAAAACTTGTTTTGGTGTTTTCCCCCAACATTTTATTGGCGGAATGGATACGCAATCTCAAGATTTCTGCAGCGCCCAAAATGCAAAGTTGTGAGAACAAGTTTATTCACAGGCGATAAAATCTGCACTATGTTAAATGGCCGATAAGTTGTTCTGCCAGGTGTAGAACCCAATCCAAACAGCCAATGTGGCATGCAGGCATCCAAGCATCTAATCCGACATGCAGGAAACCCGTCATAAAGACTGCCACAATAGTCAATGTGAAAGACCACAAAGGAGTGGGCAAGTGCTGCAACAGCATTTGGGGACAGGGAACGGGATACCAAAGTAAGCTGGTGCCGCTGATTAGCAATCACGGCAAAGTAGGTGGATGTGTTGTGTGAAGGTGAGTTTTCGGTTCAGAGTAACATCAAGGTCCCAGATAGAGGATGAAAACACAAGCGAGGGGAAATCCAGGGCAAGGGCTTCCAAGCCAATTTTCAAACCAGGTCTTCGATGGATTGAGTTGAAGTTTGAATTTGGGTCTTAATTTTAAATATTCTGCTACAGTTGCAATTTCTGAAACGTAGCTGCTCCTCTCATTATACTAGGCTTGGGGTGAGGTTAAAGGTGACGAACCCTAAAATGGCGTATATTAGCATATATATATATATATGCACAATAGTAAAAATATTGCTTGGTAATTAACTGAACTGATCCTTCCGAAACTTGTCCAAGGTCATACCATTGTGACAACTTTTTCAGGCATCCAATGACAGCGCGAGATTTCTTGTCAAAAGAAATTATCACTTAACGACAGTGTAAAATGGAGACATTGAAAACTTGATAGATTGGAATAATCTTCAAACCTTAATGGCTCAAAATACCTACACGGCGCGTGGCCTTCCGATGCCGGCAAATGTTTAGTCAATTTATAGGACTGTCTGGTGTACAACTAAACATCAAAATAAAGCTAGGTTTAAAATCCATAAATATATCAGATTGCAAAATGAGCAAGTTAGCAAGTCTGCTTAAATACAACTACAACTTCGGAATAATTATTACCTCGCTCGGCAAGCAGAGTATCGACCATAGATAAAATAATATTCGGCCATGCTCGATGTTTACCACTATTGCTATCTATATTTAGATATCGACGGTTACCATTCATAGCTATATCTATGCCGTCTGGTTAAAATTAATGCATAAAAGTATGATTGATTGAATGATTGAATGAAAAAATTTGTTCCTTTATAGGCCTCCACTTTGGTCATAGATATTAGATATGTCCCGATGGCGAATGACGTTTTTCATCAATGACAATTAAGCTAATCTAACGATGTCTTTCCTTTTTCAAAAACATCTAAAACATTTAAGCATTTTAAATTAGGCCTATGTAATACGTACAGTACAGCAATAATTATTATGTCCATAGTAGGCTATAAATAACACCGGCCATGGCCAAGCATATTGTTTGAAAACATAATTTTTAAAAATATGTCTTCAGACATGGTCCTGATCTCCTTTTTACATATAGGCCTATAACCTACAAATGTGCAGAATCTATTTATTACAATGAACTCTAAGTGGGCCTAAATATAAAATTTATTAAGCCATAGCCTACATAAAACACTGCAATAGGCTACATAGGTCTAGACAAAAATCAGATGTGGCAAATTTTTATGCAATCGCAAATTGAACAAACTTCCTGCGGGTGCCGGTGGCCACTAGTGTAGGCCTAGGCTACTCATGGAATCGGTTTAAATGCGAATCTGATGGCTTTACACGATACACCTATAGGCCTATACAAAATTTTCAAAAAAAATAATAATGATTAGGGCAGGGGTGCGCAACCTTCTCGCCATCGTCGGCCGCATCAAAGGGGTACATTTGCACCACGGCCGCCAGTGTATAATCCTAGTTTAATAATCGGTATAAATCGAGTTTTCTGGGCAGGGACAAAGGAGCGTCCGGCGGACGATCGTCGAGGCGCGTAACGCCGAGAGGGGAACGGTTCAATTTTTTGAATTTCCACAGTGCAATGGTAGCATTTTAGGCTGCCATTTAAACAAAATTCTTGTACATTTTCAGTGCTGATCAGAGTGGTCTAAGACTTCAATAAATATACTTAGGCCTACAATGATTTCGCTTTGAGTTTTTAATGGTAACGTTTTAAGATGTCACTTTGACGGCGTTTTACAATGTACAGATCGAGTCGCGTGAGAGAGAAATTGCTGCATAATCAGTCTCTTTTCCAGCATGAATGCACTTAACTGCATCCAAGGTCACGAGTTCACCACCTGAATAGGGCTTTACACCACTGCCAAGACAATATGCCACTCTATATGCACTCTGCGCACATTCGCAGCTTTCGCAAAGGTGGCCATGAACGATGTCTGCTGCCGACAATCTCTCTTCAAGTTCTCCACACAAACCTTCTTCGAGTCAACTTCTAATTGAGCATAAGGATGAGATTCATGACGGCGAAAATGCTATTTCGCGTTGTTCGCTTTTAGAGATTTCACTGCTTTTCCGCAGACGAGGCATTTCATTTATTGTTTCTTATTAGCTGTCTCCACTACAAAAAAATCGATTTCCCATTTCTCATTGAAGCTCCTCCTCTCCTCTCCCAAAGTTCGCTTTCTTTTCTGAGACATCATAATCGAGTAAATCGACAGCTCACAATTTGTGATCTGCACATAGGCCTAGAATACAAAAAAACTTACGTACCGTATTGGTTCCTCTTCTAAATTCGCAGTGAGAGGGTGACCTATTCATGCACACCTGCAGTCAGACAACCGCATGATCAAGGACTGAAACCCGGCTTAATAGACACCTGTTCCGCATACTGCCCGACACAGATACATTTGTGCAGGGTAACTGGGGTAACTTAATATACCTGAAGATTATCAGTGGTGTAAGTTTCTTTGGGCAATGGACACTTTCCCCAGCCAGCTGACTGTCACGATCTTGCCACGGACTAGTGGAGGAATATTGGTACAATATTGTATGAAGTGATTGACTGTCGAGGGCTGGAGATGGGATAGTATTACTCTGACGGCCTCTTTGAGCTACATCTACATACGGGGGGTACCGTAGCTCAGTGGAGAGAGCGCTGGCCGTTAAACTGAGAGTCATCCGCGCAACCCGTGTTCAAGCCTCGCTCAGGGCATTAATTTATTAAAATTTATGTTAGCTGCCATTGGCGCTTTGCTGTTGTGTTGCTTGACTTGGGTTCTGCTAAAAAAAATAAAGATAGCCCCTCCCACTCCTGGTTTGGCCGAATCAGGAGCGTTCCAGTACTTAGGCCATTAGTGTTAAGTTACCAAACCTGTTGTAGCCGAACTGCGTGTCGTGCGAAGCAGGCCGTATTTCGTATAACCTTGTACATGTAATCGTTCTGCGGTTTGTCAGATTGAATGTCAATAAACGAAGATTATTATTATTATCTGGACGATGCATATGCAACTGATACCTCTGAGTCTAAGGTGCATGCACATGCGACGGACAATGTGTGGCATTCTTGTGTGCATGAGTACGTGCTTCTGGAGAGAGCACGGGCTGATTCCTACATACACTCAAACAGAGACACATGTAACTAATTACTTCACATAACCTTAGTTTCAAAACATTGGAATAAAAATATTGATGAATTAATCGACACACGGCCGCCAGTATGTAATAGTTAGACCACGCGTCCACGGCCGCCAATTCTTCCTCTCACGGCCGCATGCGGCCGTACGGCCGCAGGTTGCGCACCGCTGGATTAGGGTCTGCGTTGGATATCTATGGTTGGATCATTGCCAAAGGCTAATATATGACGTCATCGATTGTCGTGATCTCTGATCTAGGAGAGGAAAGACGCAATTCAACATTAATTTTGCGAAAGTGTCCGAACTTTGACATTCTTCATCGAGTTAGGGTTATTATCTGCTGCACCGACTGCTAGCTGTTTCTTTCGATTCTTCGCTAAAAGGTATGAGCTCATCCCAAATAATTAAAAAAACATCGAATTTTCATCAAACTTTCCAGCATACCGATTGAGTAGGCTAAGCGCAGAGGCTGATACAGAAATTGTCGAAGGTGGTGTCAAATTTTAATAATAATATTCTCTTTATTAACAATCCGGTTGACACACCGCAACCGGTTACAATGTACACTTATGCAATTTAAACAATTCACAAGAACAGAGATCACAGAATACACAAATCTTAACTATACTAACTGAGCAGACCGCCTGCAATATACGGCGCCAATGGCAGCCTACAAAGCAAATCCGCCCAACGGGGGCTCGAACTCACTACCTCTCGCACTCTTAGCCAGCGTGTTAACCACTACTCTACCGGGCCCCCCCGAACACATTATTTATATTTTTTTTCACCGTTGATATCTAAATATAGATAGCAATAGTGGTAAACATCGAGCATGGCCGAATATTATTTTATCTATGGTCGATACTCTGCTTGCCGAGCGAGGTAATAATTATTACGAAGTTGTAGTTGTATTTAAGCAGACTTGCTAACTTGCTCATTTTGCAATCTGATATATTTATGGATTTTAAACCTAATTGTTATGCCAATATTTAGTCATTTAACCGAATTGTCTGGAAAATACACCGTTGAAACCTACTGTTGAAACCTATGGGGGAGACCCGGGGAGACACGTTCTATGGGCGTTTCTCAATGGGGGGGGGGCATGACCGGATTTTCCCCCTGAGTAAGCGATCTTTTTATGTACAATTAAATGCCTTAAAGTTACTCGATTCTTTTGGACGATTAATCAGTAAACTCAAAACTTCGTCGAAAAAACTGGCACCTTTCCAGTGAAAGTCCCAAGTTTGGATAAAAGAGGAGAGTCGACTCTAATTATCTTTGTTATCTGCTTATCACACATAAATTTTTCAAGGTTTAGTTGAGTAAGAAACTGTGACTTGGTGACTTCCGTGGCATCACAGATTTTTTATTCGTATACTGTTAAAATTCAAGATTTTTATTTATACATGTATGCATATTTGTCGCGTCGGCAGTTAGATGATTGAATGGCTTCGTTCACCTCTTCAACTGACGTCGTAGTCCGTGCTTCTCCTCTTCAACGGATATATTGGTCAGTTCTTCTCCTCTTCAACGGACGTCGTTGTCCGTGCATGCTTCTCCTCTTCAACGGATCTATTGGTCAGTTCTTCTCCTCTTCAAAGGACGTCGTAGTCCGTGCTTCTCCTCTTCAACGGATATAATGGTCAGTTCTTCTCCTCTTCAAAGGACGTCGTAGTCCGTGCTTCTCCTCTTCAACGGATATATTGGTCAGTTCTGATCCTCTTCAACGGACGTCGTAGTCCTTGCATTTCCTCTTTAATGGTCAGTTCTTCTCCTCTTCAACGGACGTGGTAGTCCGTGCTTCTCCTCTTCAACGGATATAATGGTCAGTTCCTCTCCTCTTCAACGGACGTGGTAGTCCGTGCTTCTCCTCTTCAACGGATATATTGGTCAGTTCTTCTCCTCTTCAACGGACGTCGTAGTCCTTGCTTCTCCTCTTCAACGGACGTCGTAGTCCGTGCTTCTCCTCTTTAACGGATCGAATAGTCCGTGCTTCTCCTCTTCAACGGATCTAATAGTCAGTGCTTCTCCTCTTCAACGGACGTCGTAGTCCGTGCTTCTCCTCTTCAACGGACGTCCTAGTCCGTGCTTCTCCTCTTCAACGGATCTAATAGTCAGTGCTTCTCCTCTTCAACGGACGTCGTAGTCCGTGCTTCTCCTCTTTAACGGATCGAATAGTCCGTGCTTCTCCTCTTCAACGGATCTAATAGTCCGTGATTCTCCTCTTCAACGGACGTCGTAGTCCGTGCTTCTCCTCTTCAACGGATCTAATGGTCAGTTCTTCTTTTCTTCAACGGACGTCGTAGTCCTTGCTTCTCCTCTTCAACGGACGTCGTAGTCCGTGCTTCTCCTCTTCAACGGATCTAATGGTCAGTTCTTCTTTTCTTCAACGGACGTCGTAGTCCTTGCTTCTCCTCTTCAACGGATCTAATGGTCAGTTCTTCTCCTCTTCAACGGATCTAATGGTCAGTTCTTCTCCTCTTCAACGGAAGTCGTATTCCGTGCTTCTCCTCTTCAACGGATATAATGGTCAGTTCTTCTCCTCTTCAACGGACGTTGTAGTCCGTGCTTCTTCTCTTCAACGGATCTAATGGTCAGTTCTTCCCCTCTTCAACGGACGTCGTAGTCCGTGCTTCTCCTCTTCAACGGATATAATGCATGGTCAGTTCTTCTCCTCTTCAACGGACGTCGTAGTCCGTGTTTCTCCTCTTCAACGGACGTCGTAGTCCTTGCTTCTCCTCTTCAACGGACGTCGTAGTCCGTGCTTCTCCTCTTCAACGGACGTCGTAGTCCTTGCTTCTCCTCTTCAACGGATATAATGGTCAGTTCTTCTCCTCTTCAACAGTGGCGTAACAACTGAACCGGGGGCCCGTGGACATTCTCAGCTTGGGGGCCCCTATCCATTGACGGGACTAAACAGTGAAAACAATGAGATGGCTATTTTAAAACAAGAGCGCCTATTATGTCTGAAGTAATTTTAGTAGCGCAATACTTTAGGCCTACTGGTGAGTTTTCGTTAAGTTTCGCTTTATGAATGTCAGTATTAAACGCTGCCATCAATAATCTATTGCTAATGTTAATTAATGGTTCAATGCAAAACCAGAAAACAACCGAAATGT
This sequence comes from Lumbricus terrestris, assembly GCA_949752735.1. Taxonomy (NCBI): domain Eukaryota; kingdom Metazoa; phylum Annelida; class Clitellata; order Crassiclitellata; family Lumbricidae; genus Lumbricus; species Lumbricus terrestris. Next base: position 50,224,901 of record OX457037.1, read on the forward strand.
ATTGGCCAATTAGCATGCCTCTTATAAACTAGCTGCGTATGTAGTGTACGCTGGAGCAAGGCTTAAGGTGTGACTGGACGGTCATGGATGGCGTCCATGCACTTATTTTAAAATCTGAACGCCGTCCTGCCACTTATTGGCCTGCACAGCCTGGAAAGGTAAAGAGCGTCCATGCACTTATTTTCCCCACACTTTAAGAACTGCGCTGGAGTTAACACTGTATGTAAGAGCATTTTAAGAGGTATGAAGAATGGTCTACTCCATCATCACTTTATAATCATAAATAGTCAATAGAACTGTCTAGATTATCATTCTGGCGAGTGTATCCAGTAATTGTAATGTAAACTCACTGTGGTCTGTAGTTCTTTGTAGAATTAGCTACTTCGTGAATTTGGCTGTTCTAGCCTTACTATTCGCATGAATGCAGTGACTGTTATTATGAGCGCGAAGGAATTAACACTGCAATGTTCAGAGTGTATAAGTCACTTCAACACTTGGCTCGTAGAGAGACACTGATAGAGACAGAGACAAAAAAAGACAGGCACACACAATGCACACACAGAGTGAGAGAGAGAGAGAGAGAGAGAGAGAGAGAGAGAGAGAGAGAGAGAGAGAGAGAGAGAGAGAGAGAGAGAGAGAGAGAGAGAGAGAGTGTGTGAGTGAGTGAGTGAGTGAGTGAGAGACAGACAGAAGACAGACAGACAGAGGCAGACAGACACTCTCCGAGTGTGTCTGACAAACAGAGAGAGACCGACAGAGAGACACACACACACAGACAGCTAGAATAACAGGGAGCGGGAAAGAAAAGCGGATAGGCCTACTATTTCAAACATGGAATTGACTGATAGGATAAGGACGATTAAGAGATGTATAATATACGCCTCTGTTCGGGCACTATGATGAACCTCGACCTCCATGCATTGACGTATACCCTAACGTACAACTAATGTTGACGTCTACTACGGGTCAAATGCTCTCACATCCGATGACCTACAGTCCCGACAGACACGACACATGCGTATCATTTATCATATCCGTCGTATCCAGGCTAGGCCTACATTATGGTCAGACTCTACAATCTGAAAACTAACTTTAAAACGGAAAAAGTACATGAAACTTGTTTTACTTAATAAGCTTGGGGGCCCTTTGGATCTCGGGGGCCCGTGGATTTTGTCCACCTTCGTTATATGGTTGTTACGCCACTGCTCTTCAACGGACGTCGTAGTCCGTGCTTCTCCTCTTCAACGGATATAATGGTCAGTTCTTCTCCTCTTCAACGGACGTCGTAGTCCGTGCTTCTCCTCTTCAACGGATATAATGGTCAGTTCCTCTCCTCTTCAACGGACGTGGTAGTCCGTGCTTCTCCTCTTCAACGGATATAATGGTCAGTTCTTCTCCTCTTCAACGGACGTCGTAGTCCGTGCTTCTCCTCTTCAACGGATATAATGGTCAGTTCCTCTCCTCTTCAACGGACGTGGTAGTCCGTGCTTCTCCTCTTCAACGGATATAATGGTCAGTTCTTCTCCTCTTCAACGGACGTCGTAGTCCGTGCTTCTCCTCTTCAACGGATATAATGGTCAGTTCTTCTCTTCTTCAGCGGACGTCGTAGTCCTTGCTTCTCCTCTTCAACGGATATAATGGTCAGTGCTTCTCCTCTTCAACGGATCGAATAGTCCGTGCTTCTCCTCTTCAACGGAAGTCGTAGTCCTCTCTTCTCCTCTTCAACATACGTCGTAGTCCTTGCTTCTCCTCTTCAACGGACGTCGTAGTCCTCTCTTCTCCTCTTCAACATACGTCGTAGTCCTTGCTTCTCCTCTTCAACGGACGTCGTTGTCCTCTCTTCTCCTCTTCAACGGACGTTGTTGTCCTCTCTTCTCCTCTTCAACGGACGTTGTTGTCCTCTCTTCTCCTCTTCAACGGACGTCGTTGTCCTCTCTTCTCCTCTTCAACGGACGTCGTTGTCCTCTCTTCTCCTCTTCAACGGACGTCGTAGTCCTTGCTTCTCCTCTTCAACGGACGTCGTAGTCCTTGCTTCTCCTCTTCAACGGACGTCGTAGTCCGTGCTTCTCCTCTTCAACGGATCTAATGGTCAGTTCTTCTCCTCTTCAACGGACGTCGTAGTCCTCTCTTCTCCTCTTCAACGGACGTCGTAGTCCTCTCTTCTTCTCTTCAACGGACGTCGTAGTCCTTGCTTCTCCTCTTCAACGGACGTCGTAGTCCTTGCTTCTCCTCTTCAACGGACGTCGTTGTCCTCTCTTCTGCTCTTCAACGGACGTCGTTGTCCTTGCTTCTCCTCTTCAACGGACGTCGTATACTATAGTCCTTGCTTCTCCTCTTCAACGGACGTCGTTGTCCTTTCTTCTCCTCTTCAACGGACGTCGTAGTCCTCTCTTCTCCTCTTCAGCGGACGTCGTAGTCCTCTCTTCTCCTCTTCAACGGACGTCGTAGTCCTTGCTTCTCCTCTTCAACGGACGTCGTTGTCCTCTCTTCTCCTCTTCAACGGACGTCGTTGTCCTTGCTTCTCCTCTTCAACGGACGTCGTAGTCCTTGCTTCTCCTCTTCAACGGACGTCGTTGTCCTCTCTTCTCCTCTTCAACGGACGTCGTTGTCCTCTCTTCTCCTCTTCAACGGACGTCGTTGTCCTCTCTTCTCCTCTTCAACATACGTCGTAGTCCTTGCTTCACCTCTTCAACGGACGTCGTTGTCCTCTCTTCTCCTCTTCAACGGACGTCGTTGTCCTTGCTTCTCCTCTTCAACGGACGTCGTAGTCCTCTCTTCTCCTCTTCAACATACGTCGTAGTCCTTGCTTCTCCTCTTCAACGGACGTCGTTGTCCTCTCTTCTCCTCTTCAACGGACGTTGTTGTCCTCTCTTCTCCTCTTCAACGGACGTCGTTGTCCTCTCTTCTCCTCTTCAACGGACGTCGTTGTCCTCTCTTCTCCTCTTCAACGGACGTCGTAGTCCTTGCTTCTCCTCTTCAACGGACGTCGTAGTCCTTGCTTCTCCTCTTCAACGGACGTCGTAGTCCTTGCTTCTCCTCTTCAACGGACGTCGTAGTCCTTGCTTCTCCTCTTCAACGGACGTCGTAGTCCTTGCTTCTCCTCTTCAACGGACGTCGTAGTCCTTGCTTCTCCTCTTCAACGGACGTCGTAGTCCGTGCTTCTCCTCTTCAACGGACGTCGTAGTCCTTGCTTCTTCTTTTCAACGGATGTCGTAGTCCGTGCTTCTCCTCTTCAACGGATCTAATGGTCAGTTCTTCTCCTCTTCAACGGACGTCGTAGTCCTTGCTTCTCCTCTTCAACGGACGTCGTTGTCCTCTCTTCTCCTCTTCAACGGACGTCGTTGTCCTTGCTTCTCCTCTTCAACGGACGTCGTAGTCCTTGCTTCTCCTCTTCAACGGACGTCGTAGTCCTCTCTTCTCCTCTTCAACATACGTCGTAGTCCTTGCTTCTCCTCTTCAACGGACGTCGTTGTCCTCTCTTCTCCTCTTCAACGGACGTTGTTGTCCTCTCTTCTCCTCTTCAACGGACGTTGTTGTCCTCTCTTCTCCTCTTCAACGGACGTCGTTGTCCTCTCTTCTCCTCTTCAACGGACGTCGTTGTCCTCTCTTCTCCTCTTCAACGGACGTCGTAGTCCTTGCTTCTCCTCTTCAACGGACGTCGTAGTCCTTGCTTCTCCTCTTCAACGGACGTCGTAGTCCTTGCTTCTCCTCTTCAACCGATCTAATGGTCAGTTCTTCTCCTCTTCAACGGACGTCGTAGTCCTTGCTTCTCCTCTTCAACGGACGTCGTAGTCCGTGCTTCTCCTCTTCAACGGATATAATGGTCAGTTCTTCTCCTCTTCAACGGACGTCGTAGTCCGTGCTTCTCCTCTTCAACGGACGTCGTAGTCCGTGCTTCTCCTCTTCAACGAATATAATGGTCAGTTCCTCTCCTCTTCAACGGACGTCGTAGTCCTTGCTTCTCCTCTTCAACGGATATAATGGTCAGTTCTTCTCCTCTTCAACGAATATAATGGTCAGTTCTTCTCCTCTTCAACGGATATAATGGTCAGTTCCTCTCCTCTTCAACGGACGTCGTAGTCCTTGCTTCTCCTCTTCAACGGATATAATGGTCAGTTCTTCTCCTCTTCAACGGACGTCGTAGTCCTTGCATTTCCTCTTTAATGGTCAGTTCTTCTCCTCTTCAACGGACGTCGTAGTCCGTGCTTCTCCTCTTCAACGGACGTCGTAGTCCTTGCTTCTCCTCTTTAATGGTCAGTTCTTCTCCTCTTCAACGGACGTCGTAGTCCGTGCTTCTCCTCTTCAACGGACGTCGTAGTCCTTGCTTCTCCTCTTTAATGGTCAGTTCTTCTCCTCTTCAACGGACGTCGTAGTCCGTGCTTCTCCTCTTCAACGAATATAATGGTCAGTTCCTCTCCTCTTCAACGGACGTCGTAGTCCTTGCTTCTCCTCTTCAACGGATATAATGGTCAGTTCTTCTCCTCTTCAACGGATATAATGGTCAGTTCCTCTCCTCTTCAACGGACGTCGTAGTCCGTGCTTCTCCTCTTCAACGGATCTAATGGTCAGTTCTTCTCCTCTTCAACGGACGTCGTAGTCCTTCCTTCTCCTCTTCAACGGACGTCGTAGTCCGTGCTTCTCCTCTTCAACGGATATAATGGTCAGTTCTTCTCCTCTTCAACGGACGTCGTAGTCCGTGCTTCTCCTCTTCAACGGACGTCGTAGTCCGTGCTTCTCCTCTTCAACGAATATAATGGTCAGTTCCTCTCCTCTTCAACGGACGTCGTAGTCCGTGCTTCTCCTCTTCAACGGATATAATGGTCAGTTCTTCTCCTCTTCAACGGACGTCGTAGTCCTTGCTTCTCCTCTTCAACGGACGTCGTAGTCCTTGCTTCTCCTCTTCAACGGACGTCGTAGTCCGTGCTTCTTCTCTTCAACGGATCTAATGGTCAGTGCTTCTCCTCTTCAACGAATATAATGGTCAGTTCTTCTCCTCTTCAACGGATATAATGGTCAGTTCCTCTCCTCTTCAACGGACGTCGTAGTCCTTGCTTCTCCTCTTCAACGGATATAATGGTCAGTTCTTCTCCTCTTCAACGGACGTCGTAGTCCTTGCATTTCCTCTTTAATGGTCAGTTCTTCTCCTCTTCAACGGACGTCGTAGTCCGTGCTTCTCCTCTTCAACGGACGTCGTAGTCCTTGCTTCTCCTCTTTAATGGTCAGTTCTTCTCCTCTTCAACGGACGTCGTAGTCCGTGCTTCTCCTCTTCAACGGACGTCGTAGTCCTTGCTTCTCCTCTTTAATGGTCAGTTCTTCTCCTCTTCAACGGACGTCGTAGTCCGTGCTTCTCCTCTTCAACGAATATAATGGTCAGTTCCTCTCCTCTTCAACGGACGTCGTAGTCCTTGCTTCTCCTCTTCAACGGATATAATGGTCAGTTCTTCTCCTCTTCAACGGATATAATGGTCAGTTCCTCTCCTCTTCAACGGACGTCGTAGTCCGTGCTTCTCCTCTTCAACGGATCTAATGGTCAGTTCTTCTCCTCTTCAACGGACGTCGTAGTCCTTCCTTCTCCTCTTCAACGGACGTCGTAGTCCGTGCTTCTCCTCTTCAACGGATATAATGGTCAGTTCTTCTCCTCTTCAACGGACGTCGTAGTCCGTGCTTCTCCTCTTCAACGGACGTCGTAGTCCGTGCTTCTCCTCTTCAACGAATATAATGGTCAGTTCCTCTCCTCTTCAACGGACGTCGTAGTCCGTGCTTCTCCTCTTCAACGGATATAATGGTCAGTTCTTCTCCTCTTCAACGGACGTCGTAGTCCTTGCTTCTCCTCTTCAACGGACGTCGTAGTCCTTGCTTCTCCTCTTCAACGGACGTCGTAGTCCGTGCTTCTTCTCTTCAACGGATCTAATGGTCAGTGCTTCTCCTCTTCAACGGACGTCGTAGTCCTTGCTTCTCCTCTTCAACGGACGTCGTAGTCCGTGCTTCTCCTCTTCAACCGATCTAATGGTCAGTTCTTCTCCTCTTCAACGGACGTCGTAGTCCTTGCTTCTCCTCTTCAACCGATCTAATGGTCAGTTCTTCTCCTCTTCAACGGACGTGGTAGTCCGTGCTTCTCCTCTTCAACGGATCTAATGGTCAGTTCTTCTCCTCTTCAACGGACGTCGTAGTCCTTCCTTCTCCTCTTCAACGGACGTCGTAGTCCGTGCTTCTCCTCTTCAACGGATATAATGGTCAGTTCCTCTCCTCTTCAACGGACGTCGTAGTCCGTGCTTCTCCTCTTCAACGGATATAATGGTCAGTTCTTCTCCTCTTCAACGGACGTCGTAGTCCGTGCTTCTCCTCTTCAACGAATATAATGGTCAGTTCTTCTCCTCTTCAACGGACGTCGTAGTCCTTGCTTCTCCTCTTCAACGGATATAATGGTCAGTTCTTCTCCTCTTCAACGGACGTCGTAGTCCGTGCTTCTCCTCTTCAACGGATATAATGGTATTATGGTCAGTTCTTCTCCTCTTCAACGGACGTCGTAGTCCGTGCTTCTCCTCTTCAACGGACGTCGTAGTCCTTGCTTCTCCTCTTCAACGGACGTCGTAGTCCGTGCTTCTCCTCTTCAACGAATATAATGGTCAGTTCTTCTCCTCTTCAACGGACGTCGTAGTCCTTCCTTCTCCTCTTCAACGGACGTCGTAGTCCGTGCTTCTCCTCTTCAACGAATATAATGGTCAGTTCTTCTCCTCTTCAACGGACGTCGTAGTCCTTGCTTCTCCTCTTCAACGGACGTCGTAGTCCGTGCTTCTCCTCTTCAACGGATATAATGGTCAGTTCTTCTCCTCTTCAACGGACGTCGTAGTCCGTGCTTCTCCTCTTCAACGGACGTCGTAGTCCGTGCTTCTCCTCTTCAACGAATATAATGGTCAGTTCCTCTCCTCTTCAACGGACGTCGTAGTCCTTGCTTCTCCTCTTCAACGGATATAATGGTCAGTTCTTCTCCTCTTCAACGAATATAATGGTCAGTTCTTCTCCTCTTCAACGGATATAATGGTCAGTTCCTCTCCTCTTCAACGGACGTCGTAGTCCTTGCTTCTCCTCTTCAACGGATATAATGGTCAGTTCTTCTCCTCTTCAACGGACGTCGTAGTCCTTGCATTTCCTCTTTAATGGTCAGTTCTTCTCCTCTTCAACGGACGTCGTAGTCCGTGCTTCTCCTCTTCAACGGACGTCGTAGTCCTTTCTTCTCCTCTTTAATGGTCAGTTCTTCTCCTCTTCAACGGACGTCGTAGTCCGTGCTTCTCCTCTTCAACGAATATAATGGTCAGTTCCTCTCCTCTTCAACGGACGTCGTAGTTCTTGCTTCTCCTCTTCAACGGATATAATGGTCAGTTCTTCTCCTCTTCAACGAATATAATGGTCAGTTCTTCTCCTCTTCAACGGATATAATGGTCAGTTCCTCTCCTCTTCAACGGACGTCGTAGTCCTTGCTTCTCCTCTTCAACGGATATAATGGTCAGTTCTTCTCCTCTTCAACGGACGTCGTAGTCCTTGCATTTCCTCTTTAATGGTCAGTTCTTCTCCTCTTCAACGGACGTCGTAGTCCTTGCATTTCCTCTTTAATGGTCAGTTCTTCTCCTCTTCAACGGACGTCGTAGTCCGTGCTTCTCCTCTTTAATGGTCAGTTCTTCTCCTCTTCAACGGACGTCGTAGTCCGTGCTTCTCCTTTTCAACGGACGTCGTAGTCCGTGCTTCTCCTCTTCAACGGACGTCGTAGTCCTTGCTTCTCCTCTTCGATGGTCGCCGTAATTCGTGTCATCGTCGTCGACAGGCGTTTTAGCCTGTCGCATCGTCGTTGTCTTCTTCCTCTTCAGTACATGGTTGTCGACGAAACACTTGCAGAAAGAACTGTAATTTGCGAACGGACGATAATAGATGTGAACTGAGGAGTTAATTAACTCTGCTGAACTGACGTGATACACAGGGATATTTCTGTTGCCATTTGTGACGTTTTATAATAAACAAGCTGTACCCGACAACGCGTTGCTGTGCCTGAAAAGACTCTCATACCCACCCTCCCTCTCTACCTCCCATCCCCTGCCTCCCTCCCTTCCATTGTCCCTCACTACCACCCCTTCCTTCCGCCTCCTCTCCTTTCCCCTACCCTTTCCGTGCCTCGCACCCTCTCGCCCGTTTCCTCCATCCCTCCCCTCGCTTCCTCCCTCCTCTTCATCCCTCCCTCCCTCTTCCTCCCGCTCCCTCCGCTTCCTTCCTCACTCACCCCCTCTCTTCCTCTCCTTTGTTCCACCGTCACTCCCCGTCCGTTGTCCGTCCGTCCGTCCGTCCGTAAAACTTTCCGAGATCCTTGATTTTGTAAAAACCGACAGTTGATTGAAGTCCCAGGGACTTCTGCGCCAAATCTTCGCTAATGATATCCAAGCCTAAGCTTATACATCCATTAGGCCTACCACGTATAATTATATCAGACCACAAACGCAGTTGTGCCTCACTGTCGACGTCCTTTCAGTGGCGGCGCGGGGGGGCCTGGGGGGCTAAGCCCCTCCCCTACAAGAGTCTCAGCCCCCCTAAAAAAGGGCCATCCGAATTTTTTACATTCGGAAATGGAAAATTTTCATGAGATTTCGGTTGATGACTAAAAAAAGGTCGTCAGAAATTTTGGCGCCGAAAGTGGAAAATTTTCGCCGCGAGGCTTCAGCCCCCCTCCGAAACTGAAATCCTGGTGCCGCCACTGCGTCCTTTACTCTTGGATGACCTTAAATCAGCTTCTATAAAATTCATGTAAGAGTAATTAAGACCCAATTAATTTGGCTTGGGTGGCCGTCGACAACTTGAGAGTATACATTGATCGATTTGCTTCAACCCAAATTTTTCATGACATTAATTTTTCCCTCACGGTCCGTGACCTGGGCGTCACCTTTCACCGTGACAAGTCCATTGAATGCACGTATGATTCGACCGGTGTGTAGGCCTATAGGCCTATGCAGGCTTTCAATGATACCATCCCTGCCTGTGTTTTAGGGAGCATTAGATATGGGACATGTGAGTCTCGTGCGAAAATATGGGTTCTACATTGGAAATAAAACATTTAAAGCTTTTTTTCTTTGGCGGTGTCTCGCTGCTTGTGACCTCTGTTTTCAGGTTTCTCATTTGGCGTCCAGTAGCAGTAACCATTGCAAGGAAGCATAGGCGCAATCACGTCCTAAAAGTTGGGGGGGGACCATAATGAATCACGTCCTAAAAGTTGATGGGGACCATAATAATAAAGCTAGGGACCACTCAAAAGTTGGGGGGACGCGTCCCGTGGGTCCCATAGGGTGGTTGCGCCTATGCAAGGAAGACAGTGTGAGAATTGCGGAAAAATAACTGGGGGGTGGACCATTATCCACTTGGAATTGGGGTGTGAAAAACAGACTTTACTATGGGGCTCCAAGAAAGACTGGGGGTTGAAACTCCCAACACCCTGGCAATTCTCACCCTGAAGGAAGAGCGTCTTAATTGCCACTCCAAGCCTTCTCGTTTTTTTAGGGCCATCCACCTGGAATGCATTGCGCTTGCTGCCCCGCAAGCAGGGTGAGAACTGAGAATTGTCGGAAGTTGCCGGAAGTTGGTTATTCAATTCCTATAATTACAGTCTTTCTTAAAACCCCTAAGTGGTCTTATGCAGGGCTTAAAGTGTGTCTGGACGGTCATGGACGGCGTCCATGCACTTATTTTAAAATCTGAACGCCGTCCTACCACTTATTGGCCAGCACTCACTGGAAAGGTAAGGGCGTCCAGGTACTTATTTTGGAAAGGTAAAGGGGCGTCCAGGCACTTATTTTTCCACACTTTAAGCACTGGTCTTATGTACTTCCCACGTGAATCATGCATGGTCTGAATCTGAACCCAGCAATTTTTCTAGAATTCTCATACTGCCCGCAACAATAATATTAAGCCTGATTTCTGCCAGCAACTTTTTAATCTTGTCTGTTTGGGCTAGCTGTGGCTGGCGGGACTGGGAGCGCCTCCGAGTAGCCTTCGAGTAGACTTCTTGAAGAGGCGATATAGGCTACATGGGCCTACTGAATGAATGAACTCCAGTTGCTCTGAGTAGTTTAAATTATCTTTAAATTCGTAAATTGCTTGTTTGGCCTGAAATTGCACACGCTAGCCTAAAGTAAAGGCTAACATGGCTATTATAGTGAAGTCGATTTCGAGTCTTGCGGCCTACCGTCTGAGTCTCGCGTAGGCTACATTGGGCTGCCGCGAACTTACCAAAATCGCACCTTACCTTGACTAATAAGCAGCCTCATTGAAAGACCGAGTGATGTGTAAGAGGCATAGATGAAGAGATATCCGGCGAACAATTTTGTTGGACAGCGACATCTAGTGATCGACAGTAGCAAAGAACCAGCATTTGGTGCAGTAAGAAGTATACTGCGCCTGAAAGCACTCAAATGTCTAATTCTACCACCAACAATACCACTAGCAAATTCCCATGCAATGATGTTCGCCCTGCAGCTAATGAAAATTTTAGTTTTGCACTAAACTTGTAAGCTTGGTATCTACTGGACTGGATTTATCACTTTGGCCGCCTTGTGAACAGGCATAAAATAGATAGAGACGAGTTCTAAGATCGACTCTTTAGGCCCTGCAGAAATTTTCAAGTTCACTAAATATAATTATTATTATCTGCTCTATGATATCTCTAACCTTGCCCAGCACTCTTTCCAGCAAAATCTTATTATTAGGTAGAATGAATGCGACTGATTCCAGTTAGGCCTATATAGGCTACCGATGCGCAACAAAAAGAAAAGTGTTAAACAAGTTTTAATGAGCAGATACAAATATTGCTGCCAGAAAATTCAGTGTCCTCTCTAAATTGTACTTTATCTAAATTAATTCTCTGCTGAAATTGATAAACTTAAGACTTTTGATTAAACTTTTAATGATTCAAATGTAAACTGTTGACGCTCAAAAGCTTGAAAAACCTGACACATTATTCCACGGGGTGCAATAAAATGCTTTCAGCGTTGGCCGCTTCAAACAGTAAAGCGGTGAGTACGGTACATTGACTGCGGTCTCTAAACGAAGAGGGTGAGTTGATCGTTTCTTAAAATAATTTATCTATCATTTAACTGCATTCTAACATTTGATCGTCCCGAATTGCTGAAGGCTTATTCATTTGTGATTTTTGTGAGAAATTTTGCTAAAAGAAACTGCATGATTTGAAGAGATTTAATGCTTTACGGTCGCATGTCGTCTGCGGCTGCGTTGAGAAGGAAGTCGACGATGGTAAGTTCACGGCCTTTGTTTAGCTGCTCTGGATTTTTCGTGGTAAGTGCATGCAAATGCAATTGGTCGACTTATGTTTATCGTTGAATTAGCTGTGCTCCTAACGATATTTGTTCGATATCCGTAAGTTTTTGACATGTTCTTGTTGTGATTATATATGGCAGTTGGGTGAGACACGGAGCAATGGCTTACCTAGTTTCATTTTGTCCAGTCGTGTTATGTTTTTATGTTAAAACCATGTTGAAATGCGCAGCATGGCAATCGAAACTCTTCTTTATGCTGTTATTCAAATTCGTACAGAACGTGAGAAGTGGATTAGAGGTAGCTTCTGATCTTCGATGTCAGTCATCAGAGTGATAATCAGAACAATAATTGCTGAAAATCGTTGAATGATTTCACGCAAATGCATTTAATGACAGTTAAAATAATTACAAAATGGGCCTACAGCAATCCATTTGAAAGTTGATGTCCGAATTAATAGCAAATGAGTTGTAATTTTTGCATTTTTAAGGCTTTCAAGTATACGTGACCACCGGTGATGTAGGACAATGCAGTAAACACAGAACCTGCCCATGGTACTAATTGATGCGTTAAATATTATGAATGGTGTTCGTCCACGATCTTTAAACCTTTGGATGCCATTGGTAAATTGACTGATCTAAGATGAATGGTCGTTTAACACGGCAGATTAATTTTGCGGTGTCTATTTTGAGATATGATATTTGTTCTGTTTCAGATTCTGAGAACATTCTGAAAACTTAGGAATAATTTCATTTATCCACGGATTGCTGGATCAGTCAGCTGATAATAGAAAAGTAGGTGTCTGTCTACTGCTTGTTTTGATATTCAGGAGCTGCATGTAGTGATTGTGTAGTTGTGCAACCTAAATTTTGAGCTCTTTCGTCATAACTATTCATTCTGTTCAGTCTCTTGTGCCATTTCAGCTTCAGCACTTACGATTTCAACTGTCTTTTCAACTGCAGACCAATCTATGTCATGGTTAGCTGCCTATCTGCTATTCCATTGATTACCGCTTGGTTGTAGCACATTAGACATGGTCAAATGACGTGGTATATGGTTTATAAATTAATTTTTTTACGTGTGTCATGAATTTGTAAAGAAGGCATCAAAATATGGGTTAGCGTAATGCATGGTTAGTTTTGGTTACTCTTGTAAACTGTGTATGGTGTTCAGTTACCATGTTGGACGCGGTGGTGTAGTGGGTAATGGGTATGTTCGTTGCCTTGCTGCAGGAGGGTTGCAGGTTCGAATCCACCTCAAGCCGCCTCGTAGGGACCTTGGGGAAGTCCTTCACTCGCAATTGCTCAGCGCTTCGGTGTGAAACTCCGACTCGGTGTCCGCACTGTAGTCGGAAGCGCTTCTGAGTAGAAATCTTCTTGAAGGAGGTGCTATAACAAGTGCACTTACTTGCGTACATACATACTTACACATACTTACGTACATACATACATCTGCGCAGAAGGGATTGCTATTGGTCCCTTTTGCACGAGCTGCAACGATGCAGCATAGAGCATTTTCTGTGATCGGCCCAGTTGTCTGGAATGGGCTCCCACAGGAGCTACGTCTACTTGTTGAGGTTTTTATTGAAACATTTTTTATTAAACTCAAAACTGTCCTTTTTGCCGTGTTTGAGTCAGGAGCGCTTCTGAGTAGTCCCCTTGAAGAAGCGCTATATAAATTCTTGAATGAATGAATACATGCATAGTTGCATACATACATTCATACATACATACATGGGTCATTCCACGTCAAATCAACCAAAATTCAGAAACATCCCCACCACACCATCTCAGAATTTGATTATATTTTGTCAGTTTTTAAACCAACATATCTTAGAAACCTATGCAAAATATTAGCTCAAAATGTTGCATGGTCTTTGAGATATGACCATTTTTATAGTGGGGGGGTAGCGACAGCTCGCGAACGACTTAATTCTGAGGTGTTTTTGATCGCTAATAACTCAGGAAGTATGCTAGACACTTCTATAAAATTTTCACAACATTAGTAGTCTTATGAGTAGATTCTGAAAATTGTAAAATTTTACAGTTTGAACCATTACTCGTGAGCCCAGCTCAGTCTGAAAATGACATTTTGTTCATTTCGACAGTATGAAAAGTGATATTTGAACAACCACTACTTCGTTGGTATTTAATATAAAGTCCCAGAACTTCTTGGGTTTGTAATGGGCCTTGTGATGAATAACCTGAAAAATTCTGAGGTATTTTAAATGCTAACTTGATGTGTTAGACCATCCTGAAAACTGCACAAAGTGAAAAGTAGGTCATCTTCTGATTGAAATATGGCCATGTGGGATAGGTAGCACAGTTCTGTGCTACACACCATTAAAAAGGGCTTGAAAAGTACTTTCATAGGATACCAATTTCATTTTGCTTCCGTGATGCCTTCCATTTCAAAATTCCAGTTGAAAAACGAGGTTTTTTTACATTCGGGAGAAAACGACATGATCTGCAAAGTTTGGACTGTCATATCTAGGCCAGGAAATGAACCAGAGGACTTATATTTCTTTCATTTATTCAGTTTGTTGTACTCTTTCCAAATATACAAAAACATTGGTGGTATTATTGGTTGTTTTTAATTTATGAATGTGTAAATATTGCACAAATGCCAATTTTCATCTATTCGAACATGAATAATTGCATATGATCTCAGATATATGTTCTTATATGGCCATGTGGGATAGGTAGCACAGTTATGTTCTGCATACCATTGAAAAGGGTTTGAAAAGTACTTTCAAAAGATGCTAATATCATTTTGCTTCCATGATGCCTTCCATTAAAAAATGCCAGTTGAAAAACGAGTTTTTGCACATTCGGGAATAAATCACGAGAAAACAGCACGATCCGCATAGTTTGGACTGTCCTATTTAGGCCAGGAAATGAACCAGAGGACTGATTATTTTTTCATGTGATCAGTTTGTTGTACTCTTTTCAAATATGTAAGAATCTTGGTGGTATCATTGGTGGTGTTTAATTTTTAAATTTGTAAATATTGCACAAGTGCCAATTTACATCAATTCGATATAAATAAATGAATATCTCAAAATATGAAAAACGTGTTTTGCAACTGGAATTATGTAACAGAAGGCATCACAGAAGCAAAATGATGTTTGTATCTTATCAAAGTACTTTTCAAGCACTTTTTAATGGTGTGCTGCTCATAACTGTGCTGCCTATTCCACATGGCCATATAAGAACATATATCTGAGATATATATACAATAATACATGTTCGAACAGATGTAAATTGGCATTTGTGCAATATTTACAAATTTAAAAATTAAACACCACCAATGATACCACCAAGATTCTTATATATTTGAAAAGAGTACAACAAACTGATAACATGAAAAAATAATCAGTCCTCTGGTTCATTTCCTGGCCTAAATAGGACAGTCCAAACTATGCGGATCGTGCTGTTTTCTCGTGATTTATTCCCGAATGTGCAAAAACTCGTTTTTCAACTGGCTTTTTTTAATGGAAGGCATCATGGAAGCAAAATGATATTAGCATCTTTTGAAAGTACTTTTCAAACCCTTTTCAATGGTATGCAGAACATAACTGTGCTACCTATCCCACATGGCCATATAAGAACATATATCTGAGATCATATGCAATTATTCATGTCCGAATAGATTAAAATTGGCATTTGTGCAATATTTACACATTCATAAATTAAAAACAACCAATAATACCACCAATGTTTTTGTATATTTGGAAAGAGTACAACAAACTGAATAAATGAAAGAAATATAAGTCCTCTGGTTCATTTCCTGGCCTAGATATGACAGTCCAAACTTTGCAGATCATGCCGTTTTCTCCCGAATGTAAAAAAACCTCGTTTTTCAACTGGAATTTTGAAACGGAAGGCATCATGGAAGCAAAATGAAATTGGTATCCTATGAAAGTACTTTTCAAGCCCTTTTTAATGGTGTGTAGCACAGAACTGTGCTACCTATCCCACATGGCCATATTTCAATCGGCAGATGACCTACTTTTCACTTTGTGCAGTTTTCAGGATGGTCTAACACATCAAGTTAGCATTTAAAATACCTCAGAATTTTTCAGGTTATTCATCACAAGGCCCATTACAAACCCAAGAAGTTCTGGGGCTTTATATTTAATACCAATGAAGTAGTGGTTGTTCAAATATCACTTTTCATACTGTCGAAATGAACAAAATGTCATTTTCAAACTGAGCTGGGCTCACGAGTAATGGTTCAAACTGTAAAATTTTACAATTTTCAGAATCTACTCATAAGACTACTAATGCTGTGAAAATTTTATAGAAGTGTCTAGCATACTTCCTGAGTTATTAGCGATCAAAAACGCCTCATAATTAAGTCGTTCGCAAGCTGTCGCTACCCCCCCCCCCACTATAAAAATGGTCATATCTCAAAGACCATTCAACATTTTGAGCTAATATTTTGCATAGGTTTCTAAGATATGTTGGTTTACAAACTGACAAAATATCATCAAATTCTGAAATGGTGTGGTGGGGACCATTGGTTGATTTGACATGGAATGACCCACATGTAGTCATCTGTTATTATTTAGTTTCATCTGTTATAAATGGTTTCATGTTGAATTTTGATCGTAGTGGCAGTGAGAGGACAGATTCAGAACGGTCCAATCCATCCACGACCGCTCATTGCGCTGCTGGACGGACGCGACTGCTCCGTTGAAATGCCGATACTAAAGGATGTTGCGACAGTGGCATTCTGCGATGCACAGTCAACACAGGAGATTCATGAAAAGGTCAGAGGCCATCTGCAAATTGCCTCTAATTTATAATATACATGCTTTATTACAATTTAGTGTAGCTTACTGTCTGTGTGTTTGTGTGTGCTAGTGTTCATCCTTGCTTTGAGATGAATCAGCCAAAATCGGTAAAGCCATCAAAGAGTCCAGCTTATGTAGCACTTGAAGTACTTTGCAAATTAGTTGCAAATCGGTCATTCAATCAATCGCATAAATTTATGTAGTGCCCCTTCAAGAGCTACTCAGAGGTGCTACCAACTGGTTAAAAAGATAAGTTTTAAGACGACTTCAGATGAAAGAGCCAGCAGAACACATGGAATCAAGCAGAGAGCCACAGGGAGATTATTTCAAATAGCTGGACCCACCACTGAGAATTCTATTTGCTGCATAGTCGCAGTATGTGAAAAAAGGACAAAGAAGTTGCCACGAGTGGCTGAATACTGCGAACGACAACCTAGAGAACCAGAAGCTGGGCTGAAGAGCTGACAAGGGTAGGATGGAGCTTGAGCCAGGGCACAGTGCCAAGCAATAGACAAAACTCTATAAAAAATGCACTGCTGTAGTGGGAGCCAATGGAGGTCGTTCCCTCATGGAGACAGAAACATGAGAATACCGGGAGATGCCACCATCCAAGCTTGCTGCGGAATGAAGAGATTGAGTTGATGCTCAACTAATGTGCCACTGGGAATATATGTCATCTTGTGAGGCAGATACTTATATTGGCTAATTCTGTTAAAGGTTATGCTCACTGACTGTGACTGACAGAAGGTCCACCATTTTCAATTATGGTTTGTGATACAGAGACTAATCAAACTATGTACCGATAGACTCCCTCCATAAATCTTTCAGTGATATTTGAGTAAATTTATACAATTTAGACCAAGGCTTCACTTGGTAACATCAGTAATAATCCGGAATAGTTTTAGTCTAAACATTTTTTGTAGTGTGTGTGTCTATAGATATAGTATGTTGGTGTATGATGTATAGATATGGTAATTGTAATCATGTCTTCTCAGATTATTTTAGTAGACTTATTGATAATTGTGAACGATTTTAAAGTCACATAATTTATGACATGTTCTTTTCTAGGTTTTGAACGAGGCGTATGGTGCCCTTCTCTATCATCACATAACGTTATCGCGAGAGGATTTAAAAAAGTTCAAAGCTCTCAAAATCATTGTTCGACTTGGCACAGGGGTCGACAATGTTGACATCAAAGCAGCAGCCGATCTTGGTGAGTGGCGCACTTGACTCTGCTTGATTTGTTATTTATTATTTTTGACAAAAAAATTTATGACTTCTAAGCAATCTTGAAATCGCTTTATAATGCTACAATAAGTGCTGGTGTTCAACTTAGCTTATCATTTTAAAGTTTTGCTCTACCTATGTTGCAGTCTAGCATGATTTAAGGCTTTTGTCATGCCAAAGTGATCTATGCCTGCCATGAACTGATTTTTAATGCTCATTTTCTTCTAGCCAACAGGTTTGACCAATAGATATGATGCATCAGAAAACTCTTAGAGCCAGTTTCTTCAAATTATAATTAGCAGATGAGAACCTGCTTCTATGACTGCACTTTCTCAAAGGCCAACCTCAGATGCTGGAGCATTATTCCTCCAGCCCTGCGAGCGGCTGACCCAGTTGACTGCTTCAAATCTGGACTCGAGACCTATTTATTTTTGCAAGACATATCCTTAGCTGCATGTGAGACGCCCTTGTAACAGCATGGCTGTATTGTGGCGTCATAGAAATTGTCACTGTTATTGTTATTATCAATGATTGTCTTTTCAGGCATTGCCGTCTCTAATGTTCCTGGTTATGGAGTGGAGGAAGTGGCTGACTCAACGATGTCCCTCATCTTGAACCTCTACCGACGAACATTCTGGTTGGCTAACATGGTGCGCGAAGGAAAGAAGGTAACAGGGCCAGAGTCTCTGCGGGAAGCAGCAACTGGTTCGGCCAGGATTCGAGGAGACACTCTCGGCATTGTTGGACTTGGTAGGTTTCTGTTTTCGCAATGCTTTTGCACTTTAACTGAATCATTTTATTATGCTACACTGGGGTTTATGATCTAGTGCTTCATTTGGTCTGTAATTTTAAAAAATTTGCAATACGTTCGAGCCTGATGTACACCTTCATGTAACAAGCCTGGGTAGCTGAGGTTCCTGTGTCACAAAAAATTATAGTTTGATGCTGGCTTCAGTTGGGAAGTAAATTTAAGTCGTATGATGTCTAGTTGTTTTCTATTTACCTTGTGATGTGGCCACTGCTACCTGAACAACCTAAAAATACAAAATGTCACTTCCGTATGTCTTACTGTAGGACGTGAGTAACGACACTTAAAAGTGCTTGTCGTTTTATAGATGGCATTGAAGGTTCAGTGTGCTTATTCGTTGTGCATTGACAATAATTACAGTAATAATAACAATGATTATAGTAATGATATTGCAATAATAATGATAATAGTAATAATAACAGTAAGGCCAAAAAAAAATATTGTTGTGTTTCCGGTAACCCGACCGACCCTCTTTTATTGCCGCGACTCAAATAATTTTGTAAAAAAAATTTATTTAAAAAAAATTTAAATTAAAAAAATTAAATTAAAAAAAAATTAATTTAATTTTTTTTTTTTTTATAAACATAATACAATGGCGTTGCCTTCCATATAGAGTTGGATCTTAGCTCAAAAAATGTGTTTCCGGTAACCCGACCGTCTCACTTTTATTGCCACGACTCGGAAAATTTTGTGGATTTTTTTAAATTTACAGTGGCATTGTCTTCCGTATATGAGATGTACATGGCATTCACTAAGCCATGCGACGATCGTAAGCAGTCGTCTTTCAAGGTATATAATGGTCTGTTAATTAGAGCAATCAATAGTTTCCCACGTAGTTTGACAAGGCAGGCGGTTGTGGGGTGGATGGGGGGAGAGAGTAATAGAGCTGAAAGGAAAGCTCTTGAGTGCTGTAATACGCCGAGCAAATTTCTGTCCAGGGTAACGGCCTCTGTTGTCATAGACCCTATTCAAATCGGATCCATCCATCTCACGGTAGCTCGTTGCAGGCATTGAGTATAGTGCCATCTAGCCTGTAGCACATGATGGCTATACACAGCCTGCTGCAAGTTTATAGTTTAACTAGCTGTTTTTCCGTCCATTTTTGCTCACTTTAACTTCCTAAGCTGACTAGGCTCTCTTGTGATCACTGTGCCCTCCTTTGCTCTCTGCCTCTTTCTGCTCTCTTTTGCTCAGTGTGCTCTTGTGTTTACTGTGCCTTTTTGTGCTCAGAGTGCTCTCTTCTGCTAACTCTGCTCTCTTCCGCTCACTGAGCAGTTCTCTTTTATTTTGAGCACTCTTTGGTGAAGGATTTAACATTCATTCATTCAAGTAGTTATATAGCACCTCTTCAAGGAAACTACTCAGAGGGTTCCCGACTCCAGAATGGCCAAAAAGAACAGTTTTCAAGTGAATAGAATGTCTCATTTTATTTTATTGATCTCTCAATTTCTATAGCACCTGTTCAAGCTAACTACTCAGAAGCGCTCCCAACTACAGTGTTGGCACTGCATTAGAGTTTTACGCCTGCTTAATTACTTCCTGGCTGCCAGTCTTGAGAAACCTCTAGCCTTATCATTCTCACTTGAGCCACCTCTAACGGTGACTAGGGAAAATAAATCTAGCGACCTCTAGGTGTAACTAGTAACTGGCTCGGCCAGTCTGGAACGACCCCTAGCAGTGATGTTCTGTTCGCACACATCTTCCACTTCCCTTCCCACTATCTTACCAGAAAAGATGTTAACAAAATGAAATTAATAGAACTGTTTTCTAGAGCAGTTTTAGGTGCAGACAGTCTAGGAAATAGGCAGTTTATACTTGCTTAAAACTAGGGCTGTTCGATTAAAAATTTTAATCGAAATTAATCGCGCGATTAATTTTTTTAATCGCAATTAACGCCAAATTAATCGCAATGCATTTCCTTCCAATATATTAATCTTACTTTTTTCTAAGGAGCCCTGATCCATTGGTCTTGCCATCTCATGGAGTTCAACCAACGTAGTCTGACGTCTGACGGAGTGAGGAAAAAGGAAACAACCTTACTAGCCGATGCGATGCGGCCGATGTCGACTCATCGTTAGCGTTTACGTTGGTTCGCATGCAGGCGACAATTGAGCAAAGAATTGCTACGATAATACTCAAATTCTTTTTTGGAATATTTGCCAAAGAATGTATCACTAGCTTTAAGTATGAGCCTTCCGTTTAAAACGAGTTTTTCTACCTCTGATTCCATTTCAATCAGATCTAATTAACGCAAACGATTAATGCGTTAAAATTTTTAATCGCAAATTTTTTTAACGCGTTAATCGCACGCGTTAACGCGATTAAATCAACAGCCCTACTTAAAACACGTACTTTGCTGCAGTGTGTACCTTGTACGCAAAAAAGAGTAGTAGGGTTTAATTTTTCGGATAATCACTGTATAAAAATATTTTACAAAATAAAAATATTTTTCGACCTACCTACCCAATTTTTTTTAACTCTGTTACCGGAAACACAGCATTATTTTTTTTTTGCCTAATAATGATAATTAGTAGTAATAGCAATAATAATAATGATAGGGTCATTCTGGAAATTTTATTTTATTGCAGACGTTAATATTCAAGTCCTTGAGGGATACTCTATAGATGCCTTTTGGCATAAAAATGATAATTGCAGTTATTATATTGTTATTGGGTGTCGAGCCCTCATCCTTCTAATCTGCATGCCGGCATTGCCTATTCAGCCATCTCTCTGTCCATGTTAGGTCTGATCATTATTATAGAGATTTGACCGCTTTGTCTTTGGAGAACTATGAGTTTTGTGCTTCAGCTTTGTGTGTTCAGTTCAGAATCCAACCCAGTCAAGACTAATCTGTTGTCTGTGACATTGTCCAACTGTGAGGTTGATGCACAGAAGATTCTTGTAGCAAGAGCCTTGGTACTAGTGGATGCTCCCTGAAAATACAAAGTTCAGGAAGCTGCATCTTCCTGTGGTGGCCGGCAATCATTGCCATCTGCAAAGCATAGGGACCTACTTGTTCCCATGTTCCAATAATGACAGTGCGGCATATTGCGCTTTCACATGGACTTAAGCCACTCTTTAGAAGCAGTTTACTTCTGACAAGTGTACACTTTCGAGAGACTGAAGAGGCATTTCTTGCTTGTAATGCTGAATCACATCTTTTTGATACGTGTCTGTTATTTTTAGCAATTTTGGCATCCTCCCAACCATGAGTTAAATAAATAGCTCTCTATGCCTACCTGTATGAATGCATGTCCTTCTTATATTAAGCGATCAAGCCACACCCTGAGGTAGACAGACATGTATGCTAATGTCAAAGCTAGGAGCATGAGTCATTACATCCCAGAATTGTCCATTTACTTCTCAACCAAAAAGGCTTAGCATTAAATAACTTCAAATGACACAGCCGACAAGAAGTTATCTGGAATGTCCTGCTATGTGAGTCACTACAGAGAGTGGAAAATAAGCATTCTTGGTTTCTGCATTGGTTTAAATCAAGTTAAAAATTTTGTGACTTCATATCATGTTATTCTAATTTGCCTGCATTCGTTTATGTGTGTCAGACTTTTCGAATGCCTGTTTTGCATGTTTTCAGGGCGAGCTGGTACAGCTGTTGCTTTACGAGCCAAAGCTTTTGGTTTTCTTGTCACATTCTATGATCCATATCTTCAGGATGGAATAGAAAAGGCACTTGGTAACATTAATTTAATTTTAATAAATTAATTTAATTGATTTTCTATATCATTAAATCTTCTTTGCTGGTTTTATGGTAGCATTGAAGCATTCATTTACGTTACACGTTATAGTTGGTGCTGTTTCTAATTTAGAACTTTTTGTTTTCTGAGTAATAATTATTGACCATTGCACTTTTGCGTGACCAGTGCAATACTAGCAGGACCTGTCTAGGTGCTCTTAGACTTTATTTCCAGTCTCACGAGGAGCCAAGAGAATAAAACACGCATGGACCCTTATTTATTTATTTAGCTTTTGCAGTTCACGCAGAGCCACTCAACAGCAGCCTCACCGGCCTCGTGTAGGATGGGCATTCCGCCCGGAAAGCAAGTTGTTATACAGTCATTTACAATGTGCGCCATAGTCTGGATTTTCCCACAGCTGCAAAGGGGATCAGTGGCTTGACCCCAACGGACCAGGTTGGCAGCGCATCGCCCCTGACCCATTCTGAAGCGGTTCAGCGTGACCCACTGAGCCCGCGGGAGGTTATAGCCCGGGGGCCATACAGACGGCTCAGCCACGAGCGAGCGGTTAACAACTTCAGCTGCTGTGACCACTCGATGCTCCAGGCCCTAACAATGGATAACAATACATCTTTCCCCCAATAAGCTTTGTGTTGCAACAACCTGCTGCATCTTCTGCCAACTTGTTGGTTGGATCAGACACGGTTGGTGGTTAACCCTGCTTCACATTTCGTATGAGATGATACAGCATCTGACCATGTCACTAAATCTGCTGCTTGACAATGTGAACTGGTTGCATGTTCCTCTGAGAACATCCTATAAACTGTACTTGATCAGCTGCGATGCGCTGAATGACCTTCTGCCAGATTGCATCTCAGAATTCTGCATTCAGGTAGTAGACAACTGGAACAGAGGAGGTCAGCTGTGCTTCAGTGGAAAACATCAACTATGAGTCCCATTGTCTCTTATGTGGGTCCATTGTCTCCTATGTGGTTCGATGGTCTCCTGTGCTTTTTCTATGGTCTCCTATGTGGCTCCACGGGTTTCTATGTGGTTCCATGGTCTCCTATGTGGTTCGATGGTCTCCTGTTTTTTCCATGGTCTCCTATGTGGTTCCATGGGCTTCTATGTGGTTCCATGGTCTCCTATGTGGTTCAATGGACTCCTGTGTTTTTCCATGGTCTCCTTTGTGGTTCCTTGGTCTCCTCTGTGGTTTGACTACTGTTCCTTCTCTGTCACTGTATCCACTGTTTGGAACAGTCTTCTGACCAATTTGTAAAGAATGGAGATGTTCAACTCAGCTTTCGATCAATCGTCTGACACTGTAGTTAAACTGTAGTTGACTCTCTGAGCTCTCACGCACTGCACTCTTTTCTTCACACAGTTTGGCTGTGCTGTACTGTACTATATGGAATTATGGATGCAATGAAATAGTATGTTTATGTGTTTAAGTATTTTTCTGTGATAGTAAGTTTCTATGTTTTATGAACTTACGATTGATACGACAGATATTTGTTAAATTTCAGCTATGTTGTTGCATTTTGGGTTCCTAGTCGTTTAAATTTGTGGTTTTCTTGTTTCTTGTAGGACTAAATCGAGTGTATACACTTCAAGATCTCCTGTTTCAGAGCGACTGTGTCACCCTCCACTGCAGCCTTAATGAGCATAACCACCATCTCATTAACGAGTTTACAATTAAACAAATGAGACCAGGTAATTATTCTTAGAACTGTTGTAATTTGTATTGCTGGTTTTTCACCAGATTTTACCCTAAACCAATTAATCAGAATCTATGTAAACCATATTCTAAACCAATTTATCAGGATCTATCTATCTGAGGAGTTTATATAGCACTCCTTAAAGATAACTATTCAGAGGCACTCCTGGCCCAGGCATCGCCAAAGAGGAATGTCTTGAGTAGTTTATAAAAGGGCTAGAAATAGTCTTGGGGAAAGGGAACATCTATAGGCCAGTTGGGAGACAATTCGAAAAGAGGGACCCACAATTGAGAAGCCCTATTCTGCCTGATGGCTGTACGACTTGCGTGCATGTGAAGCCACATGGTCGCCTCTAGGGGCCGAGCGCAGAGAGTGGCGACCAGAGCAAGCTGAAGTTAAAATAAAGAGGAATTGATGATGGTGCATCTGTGGAGTGCAGATGCAGATGTCAAGAGGAGTAATATTTTTAGCCAATGAATATTTTATGAGGACATTCATCTTCAGACACATTTTATCAACAGCTAATAATATTCAAGTCCCTGAGATATCCTGTTTACATTGGGCAAAAAAATAATATTGTAAATTCCCAAATACAAATTATTATGCGTTTATAACAAAAGTAGTAGCAATTAACTAATTAGGTCGATATATTTGGCACTAGAAATAGACACGTGAAATTGTGGAAATTACTAAATGAATACTGAGAACCAAACAAATAAATATTACCAATTAATCGGATTGACTGTGGAATCGGCAAAAATGCAGTCCAAACATTTGGATTCTGAAATCGGCAAAATGTTATCAATCGGGGTCCAATCCAGTTCAGCTGCACAATTTATATGTCAGTTAACTTTAGTCCGCAGGAACATAGTTTGGAAATCAGGCTATTTTTAGCTCAAGTTTAGACATAATAATTATGAATAATTATTAAAAAATGGGACAGCCTTACTTATAGGTTACATGATCCAACTTCAGTATTTCAATTTGGCTTCATACTGTTGTTCTAACCCAGGATGGGTTATTATAAATTCACAGCCAACATGACAATCGTATTATACTGAACATGAAATTTTGATTGATTTGTTCATCTTATGCGCAGTTAGTTGCTTGACATTAATTATTTTTAATATCTTCACGCTTCTATTTTGTCCAAATCTGTATTTCGGAAGTTATTTGTTGTGCCTGTCATTATTTTCATGTGGATGTTGAATGATTTCTGATAGTATTTGAACGGATCCTGAATGTCACTGATGCCCAATCCATTGATATTCAGATCGGTGACATTTTGCAAGTATCATTTGTTGATGGAATTTTGTAAGCATCATTTGTTGATGGATTGTAAATCTTGACTCTGTTCAAATAAGGTTTTGGGCCACTGAATGCGGCCAGATTTCTCCTGGCATTTTAAAGCAGCTTGAAATTGTCTTTAGCTTTCGTTTGGGGTCCTCACTGTTGTTAGATGTTTTTATAGCAGTTTGTCTTATTGGTCATTACAGTTTTCTTGTTTTGACAATTTAGCATAGCTGCTGATGAAGTTGTGGTATTGTAATCATTAAAT
This sequence comes from Lumbricus terrestris, assembly GCA_949752735.1. NCBI lineage: Eukaryota > Metazoa > Annelida > Clitellata > Crassiclitellata > Lumbricidae > Lumbricus > Lumbricus terrestris. The sequence continues at coordinate 50,250,009 of OX457037.1, forward strand.
TGTGTTTTTGTGCCACAGGTGCCTTCTTGGTGAACACTGCACGAGGTGGACTCGTCGATGAATCTGCACTGGCTGCCGCTCTCAAAGATGGTCGCATCCGAGCCGCTGCTCTCGACGTCCATGAGAGTGAACCATTCTCGTTGCTAGCCAGTAAGATGTTGAAAATCTGTCACATTATTTTCTGAATGATTGTGAGGGCGAATGATTCTCTTAACCAGCCCACAAGTGTACATACATAGAAGAGTCTGTGAATATTTTAAACATAGGGAATTAAATCCGTTTGGTATGTACACAGAACTCGTGAGAGATTCTCCCCTCCTGTTTACGCGTGTGTACCTTATTTGCACACCCACCTGCGTTCATGCGCTTGACACCCCACCCCGATTACTATTTGAACAATCTATGCAGTAATGATCATTTATAGCAGTCAGCGATAATGTGACACACAAGTTACTCTGTCCTACTTCTGGTAGTACTTGCCTTATTGCTACTTATTTGAAAGCCAATAAGGAAAAAATTATTTATGAGGTTTCGCCTCCCAAGCCCTAGTTTGCTGCTATGCATATATATACCAGTAGACCCCCAAGCACATGCATTTAGCTTGACACCTTCACGCATATATACACTAAATGGATGTCTCCCTTTTTTTGTGAGGCTAAACATAGAAAAAGAGGATGAGGGGAAGTAGGAGAGATTGTACAGATCGAGACAAAAAAGAAAGACTGAGGAAGGAATGGCTGTGAGATGCCAGAATGTGCAAGTGAAAAGATGGTGAAATGATTTTTAACCCTGTGATGACGAGCTTACATTACCAAAAGTGACTGGGAAGCCAATGTAGCTCGTTAAATGAAAACTGAAGGGAATAAACGTATGTTTTAGGTCCACTGAAGGATTGTCCGAACGTCATCTGTACGCCACATTCTGCATTCTACAGCGACCAGAGCATCAACGAGTTGCGTGAGATGGCGGCTGGTGAAATACGTCGAGCGGTTATTGGACGCATTCCAGAAAACCTTCGAAACTGTGTCAACAAGGAATACCTCTCGCAAGGTAATGATCACTTCATTTGTTTGACTGCTGCTTTTTTAGAGTTTTGGTTTAAAAAATTGAGTTTACAAAGGAATTGTTTGAATATGTGATTCTAGTCAGCGCCTGTAAATGTCCGATGACGTTTTCACCATTTTTTTCCACCGCTGCTTCTCCATTGCGAAGTGTGTGTCGGTTCTTGTAGCAATGGTATATCGTCCACCCATTCATCTTAATGCAAAGGAACTTTTCTGCTGAGTAATGACAGCCTAGCAACTAGCAGAGTGTTTTGAAATGAGGTTGCTGCTTTTTTGTGTTCTTCAAATGACGTTGCTGCTTTTTTTGTGTTCTTTATACAAATGTGTAGACTGGACATTTGTACATCTGCTTAGGTGTTGTTGGAGTTTGTGCCCAAGTCTAACAAAATAATGATTAAAAGTCTCAAATGACAGGCTTTTGCATAGATATTTATCCCTCACGTACAAGCTGACAATGTAATGAAATTTTGGTCTGTGCTGCACTGAGTATGATGAAGATAACTCCTTGTCGTTGTCGTCAATGCCTTATTTGTCATTCCGAATGTTGGCCGCGTAATGGATAATCTTTCTCCAGAGATCTTTCTGCTGTGTTACTCGCACCACCCGTTCCATCGACAGTCCCATCCATTCCATGACGTCATCCATCCACATTCTTCTTGGTCTTCCTCTACCCCTTGATCCCTCAGTTTCACGGATTATTATATCTTTTTCAAGGCAGTTTTTGTCTTTCTCATTATTTGTCTGAAATACTGTAATTTCCTTTTTACTATTACACTCCAAAGTTGTTCCCCACCCACTTCTCTCGACACTTCCTTATTCCTCTTTTTGGCTTCCAAGGAATTCTCAGTGTTTTTCTGTATGATGTTGCTTCAAATGACTTTATTCGTTTTTGTTCACTCTTTCTGTATTTCCATGCGTCTGAACCGTATATTGCTAAATTGGCCATATCAGTGTTCACAACGATCTTAGGTTGGTCGGGGTAGCCATTCCTTTATTTTTCCCATTGTACCCATTCCCGATAATACTTTTTTCGCCATACCTACTCGTGTCCTTATATCCTCCTCACTGCCACCATCTGCCATGATTTCAGCCCATAAGTATTGTATATAGTCTATCTGCTGTAACCTGTTACCTCCCATGTGAATGTTCGGTTCCTTCGTATCGGTTACTATGACTCTTATTTTCCCCTGGTTTATTATTAATCCATATTTTTCATTGGTCGGTTCCTATGATGAAGATGACTACCACATTGTAATGTTTGCAGCAATTGCCGGTAGTTACACTCATTGTCTGCCTGGCAAATTGTTTGCGACCGAGACCTGTTAAAACATGTATTAACGCTAGCTTGTATCACATAGCAATACAATCTCTGTTGATTTAGCAATGACTTTGGTGTTTTTTTTATCTGTTATTCCACAGAGCATCTATCTCTGAGGCATAGTTTACTCAGTAACTCATGATCATTCTTCATGTTTACATGATGAATAAATTGCCTGTCTTGGAGTAGACATGTAGATCACTTTGTTTGGCCATTGAATACTTCACGAAATATGTGCGCATCTAATTGTTGTGTGGTTACTGTTGCTTTAACGTTTTGTTTGCCAAGAGTTCATTGATCATTGTCTGTCGTTTCTTTTCCATCATCATCATTAGGTGCTGGTGAGGGCGTAAACGGAGGACGGTTCCCACGCTATCAGTTGCCTCCTGGTCCGCAGATTATGAATCCGGGAGGTGGAGGAGCGGTTCATTCGTCGACGGACTTAGGTCATCCGTCTGTTGCCCACAGCGCCCACTTTGATGGCAACTACCATCTTCAAATGCGTGGAGACAATGTGAGCATACACTAGATGAACAAACATATGGACTGATCGAAGGAGGAGCTAGTGGGGTTGGACATTAGCACAAAAATCCAACGCACAGACTGATGTTTTATGATGATTCTGAAATGTTTTCTCAGAAGTTCACGTACATGGCTTCTCGGATGATGGCCAAGTTTGATGTGGATTAATTAAGGGTTTGGTTTGCCAGGACACCTGTGACTTCACGCTCGGCATAATAGGTTATATTCAGAAAATCGGACGTGTTTTGTGTGTATTGCCTAGAACCTCGTGCCGTCGGTGTAATGGAGCAAGTTGTGCCTGCGAGGAGTTTGTTTTCGAGGAGGAGCTGTAGAAATTTACAGTTACAATGGTAACACTTGTTAGGTAGGAAGCTGTTTCTGATCAGTCTCGTGTCTGGATCGAAGATTCTTTAGCGGTAAACGGCATTTTAGTACACGCTCGGCATTAAAGGGTTAAGTGTTTAGAGTTCTGGCAATTGCAGAAACAACAGAAATTTCGTTAGAAGGTGTTGCCTATGGGCTAGGTCACCCACTGAATATTTATATTCCAATTGCACATCAGGATTTGAATGCAATACACAATAGTGCAAGGCAATAATTTTCTGTCGGCTCCACTTGTAGGTTGAATCTTCAATCAGCTCTTTGTGAGTCGTATTTTCACCATGCAGCTGATAAAAGCATATACACGTCGCATCACATTTTGTTGCTGTGAAATGCATGTGATATGTTGATAAACTGTTGGCATTTGTTTAATAAATTCATATGTAATATTGAACATTAGCAATTAATTTAGAATAGGAAATTTATACGAAAAGCATTTTGAATAACTTAGCCGTGTGCTATAGGCCCTACCATTTGCTCGAGTAGCAGGGTTTATTTGTGTGCGAGTTTGAGTTTTTGGTCGGCAACTTATCTAATGGATCTGGGAGGTTAAAATCCTAGGCATCGAGAGTGTTTGTTTCTATCATTTTTCGCCAGTGAAAAAACTTGCAAAAACTTTGCAAGGATAGCTTTCTGACATTGTTTTATAAACCAGTTTTGCTGTTGAATTACAGTGTTTCGGTCCAGTCTTGAACTGCTGTGGATTTGTCAATTTTCTGGTCTCAAACATTGCTGTAATGTTGCATTTCAGGAAAATTGCTGATTTTAAGCGGTGTTTGTTTTTATATGACAACAGATTCATCATTGTTGGCTTCCAAGTACAATATTTATGATCTTTAAAAGTTTAAAGACTTTCCAGTGTCCACCGATTCACTAAATTTACATGTGGTTGCAAAATCCCTGTGGTCCGCCCCAACCCAACCAGTTGAGGCCAGGGCATTAGCAAGGAATTTGCTCGACATATTTATGGATTACCCAGTCCAATGTCTTTTGTGGATTACCCTAGGGATGAATTCGAGATGAATTAATGAGCCACTTGCTGCAGAAATGCCTACTGGACAGATGCTATGATAGCGGCTTTTCCGGAAACTGAGTCTGGACATAAAAATATGGGATCGTGGACAATTTCTGGACAAAGTATACAGGAGATTGCGGTTTAGTCATTTACCCATTTGCCCCGAGGATATCCGCTGAAAACGGGGGGGGGGGGAAATGAATGGGTAGAGGGCTAAAGGCATTGTACTTAACGTGGTATCTCTGACTACCATTGTTTGTGACCAAGCTGATGCCCTAAGATTTGCTCTTGAGTGGCAGTCTAGAATTTCGGAGTTTAAGATTGCAATTACCATAAGCGTAAGTGAACTTTGGCAAAAGTAACTTAAAGTCCAGCACATATATTTCTGCTTCGACCATTTTCTAATTACGGTATTTACATTTTGCAGGCATTTAAAGCCATGCAGAGAACATGCGTTCTCGTTGTTTTGAAGTGATTGAGATTGGTAGTTGTCTTTAAATTCCAGTTGGACTGAGAGTCATGCAATTCAATTCAACTTTTGTATTGGACCCATTATCAGTGGTTAAAGTGGTTTGGGTGAGCACTGCTGGATGAGAGCAGTGGGAACGCTGATGAAGAATTTTATTGAAATGCATGTGTTTTGGCATTCCATCATGATGAGCAGTGGTAACGCAAGCCAAGAATTTCGAGAGCAGTGGGAATGCCATTCCCACGCGTTCCCACCCACTTTAAATCCTGCCCATTATAAACAATTCTGGTAACAAGACAACAATTGAACAAATAATTTATAACAAAGAAATTATTAAATACCAGAATTTATATTCAGGCCCTCTGGATGGTGTCCATTGTATAAATAAGTGACTGAGTGCTGGGATACGTTAGTTAGATAAGCTGACTGTGAGGAGCTCGACTATTTAGTGAAGTGCGATAGAACGGAAGCATTTAGTTCATCACTGGATAGTTTATTAGGGGATCCTGGTACTGTATAGAAAATTTACCCGTCTTGATTCTAGCATATTTACACAAGAAGACAGACTTTGCTTCTAGTGGTGTTAGCTGATGTTGGAGGAGTGAAGAATGACAGGAAAGCAGCAGGTAAGAGATTATTAGCGTACTTGAGCATGAATAATTCACAAGCTTGGACGTATCTGATTTGATCAATGCTAAGAATCTCGAGGTCATCAAAAGTGCTTTAGTAAGTTTATGTGAATTGTAAGATGACATAGTAATAGCATGGATAGCTTTTTGGGGAGAAGTGTTAGTTTTAAGAGGTGGGAAGGTTAGGCCGAAGACCAGATGAAACCATGCAGTAGGTTGGTTAGGTAGGGTTGAATTAGAGCAAAATATAAGTTCTTCAGTATTATGGTAGGAAGTAAGTGGGAGATTCTTTATATTCCAAAAATGTTCCTGACTTTTTCTGATATTTCACAAGTGTGGACATTCAAATGCTGACCATTAAAGACGCCAAGAAACTTGGAATGGATTCAACCTAGGGTTCTAACATTATATGCCATCGATTGTCCGCCTATTTTCAGTAGTTAGAATAAGCTTTTCTCAGATCTAAAGACAATGTAATTGTCTTTATTATGGTTAAGAGAAAGCTTGTAAGTTTTTAACCAGTCAACCTGAAAATTTCCGGAGATATTTACCGAGCACGACCCTTCGACAGCCTGGGTCTAATTTTTATGTGCTACTTAAAATGGGTGAACAATCCGGACCTATAAGCCCTTCAACTCTGGTTATATTTGATTTTGGAATGCCGCAAGCATTTAGCAGTCAATATCTGAAGCCCCAACGGGGCATAGTTACAGGACAAAAGGAGCATACAATAGCACCAATGCATTGGTCTGTTCATGCATTGTCTAATACGTGGTCATGCGCACGTCTATGCACATTTGCATCTCATATGCCTACAATGAGAGCACTGGGAACAATCACTGAAGTCCGCAGAGTCGCATATTAGCAAGAAAGTTTCGTAGGCGTTTGTGTGTCATTGCGTATGGAAGATGTATATTATATGTGTGACATTGTGTGTGTGTGTGTGTGTGGGGAGGGAGTATAAATTATCTATATGAATATAATTATACCGTACGTACATTTATAATATATATATATATATATTTATATATAATTATATATATGTGATATCGTAACTAATACATAAAATTATGTATGTATATGTGCACTTGTATGTATGTATGTATGTATGCATTATGTATGTATGTATGCATGTATGTACGTATGTATTTATGTCTGTATGTATGCACTAAGTTGTATATTGAGATTTCAGTCAAGAATATTTATAGCTGCTTCCATGTCTATTTATATGGCGAGTGATGGCACACAGCAGATACAGGTGTCATACATAAAAATGGTATTATAAGGAAATCAATAGCTGTACTTATATATTTGAGTAATTGTATATTCCCATATGTGATATATATATAGTTATATACACATTCATACTACAATATGTATTCAGGCTTATGTGTTAAATAGATGGGAAGTTGCTAACCCAGTTTGAAGCCCACTTCCATTAGGCTGAGTTGCCGAAGGGCGGAATTAAAGACTGAGTGGTAAGGATGAGACGCAGCGGGAGGAGGAGGGAAGGGTTGGAAAGGGCTTCGGCGTCAATCCTCTTCGCCGGAAATTTGTTTACACACGCATGCGTACTGATGCAGTTCCTGTCGCTGTAGGCAATCGGCTCCTGCTGATGTCAAAGCATCAGACATGGGGAAGATGAGACACGAGAAAGATAGAGATCGAGGTGAAGACGAGACAGGAAGAAGATGAAACAAGAGGCAGATGAGTCATGAGGATGGTTAGACATGAGGAAGATGAGACAGGACGATTAGACATGAGGCAGATGATACATGAGGATGATTAGACATGATGATGATTAGACATGAGGCAGATGAGACATGAGGATGATTAGACATGATGATGATTAGACATGAGGAAGATGAGACATGACGAAGATGAGACATGAGGAAGATGAGGCAATAGGAAATGATTATAATGAGGAGGTTAAGACATGAACAAGATAGGATACGAGGAGACATGAGGCAGATGAGACATGAGGAAGATGAGACATGATGATGAGTAGACATGAGGCAGATGAGACATGATGAAGATGAGACATGAGAATGATTAGACATGAGGCAGATGAGACTAGACGATTAGACATGAGGCAGATTAGACATGAGGATGATTAAACATGAGGCAGATGAGACATAAAGAAGATAAGACACGAGGAAGATGAGAAAAGATGACAAAAGGAAGATGAGACATGAGGCAGATGAGACAAGAGGAAGATGAGACATAAGGCAGATGAGACAAGAGGCAGATGAGATATGAAGAAGATGAGACAAGAGGAAGATGATACATGAGGAAGATGAGACAAGAGGCAGATGAGACATGAGGAAGATGAGACATGAGGCAGATTAGACATGAGGATGATTAAACATGAGGAAGATGAGACAAGAGGAAGATGAGACACGAGGAAGATTAGACATGAGGAAGATTAGACATGAGGCAGATCAGGCTTGAAGCAGATGAGACAAGAGGCAGATGAGACATGAGGATGATTAAACATGAGGCAGATAAGACATGAAGAAGATGAGACATGAGGAAGATGAGACAAGAGGAAGATTAAACATGAGGCAGATGAGACACGAGGAAGATGAGACACGAGGAAGATTAGACATGAGGCAGATGAGACAGAACGATTAGACATGAGGCAGATTGAACATGAAGCATATGAGACAGGACGATTAGACATGAGGCAGATGAGACATGATGAAGATGAGACAAAAGGAAGATGAGACAAAAGGAAGATGAGGCATGAGGAAGATGAGACAAGAGGAAGATGAGATAAGAGGAAGATGAGACAATCTATGAAGATGAGACATGAGACAGATTAGACATGAGGCAGATGAGACAAGAGGAGGATGAGACATAAGGCAGATGAGACAAGAGGCAGATGAGATATGAAGAAGATGAGACAAGAGGAAGATGATACATGAGGAAGATGAGACAAGAGGCAGATGAGACAAGAGGAAGATGAGACATGAGGAAGATGAGACATGAGGATGATTAGACATGAGGAAGATGAGACATGAGGATGATTAGACATGAGGAAGATGAGACATGAGGAAGATATGATATTGAGGAGGATGAAACAAATGAAGCAAATGAAGACGAGAGAAGAAAAAGACGAGACAATAGGAAGGATGAGACAAGTAAAGAAAGATGAAACAAGAGGAAGATGGGACAAGAGGAAGATGCGACAGGAGGAAGAAGAGAAAGGCTACGAGGGAAATGAGGCATGAGAGAAATGAGACACGAGGAAGATGAGATAAATGGAAGATATAGACGCGACGACGACGATGAAACTATTGAGTAAGATGATACACGAAGAAGAAGATATGAGCGACGAGGAAGATGGGACAAATGGAAAATGAGACACGAGGAGTATATATTATGAAACGTGACGAATATGACAGGACGATGTCTGTCTGTCTGTGCACGATATATTATATGACGTAACTTTAGCCAAGCTCTTCTGAAGCAGAAGCTGAGACCATTGCAGAGACGGACAAACGAACAAAGTACAAGCAACTGCCGCACGCAAACGTAATGATATTATCGGTTTCCCTATCTATATGCCTGTCTATCATCAGACATGCAAACACTGACAAACAAACAGACATAGACCTACATAGAGTAACCTATATAAATGGCCGAAATGACAGCTATAGGAAAACAACACAATATGAAAATCTAGCAGACATATGAGCTATTATAATAGCTCACTGTGAGGCGCAGCTGGCAGACTGGGTCTGGCTGTCTGTCTGTGCGATTAGCCTATGCCATTTTTTGACTGTCTGCCTGTTTGTCTAATGATGTCTCTGTATGTATGTCTGTCTGTTTGTCTGCTAGTATGTTTTGTCTTTACCTATCTTCTTGTCTGTCTGTATAATGATGTTATTTCCATATCCATGTAGGCTATTATATGTCTGTCGCTTTGTCTGTCTGTGTAATATGCTATCTATTGCCTGTGATTGTCTGTCTGTCTCATTGTTTTCGAAACGACAACAACTAACGATCATAGGCCTACATATAGGCCTAGGCTAATGGACTGACAATAACAATAGGCACAAACAAATAAATACATACCGCCAGACAACAGCTAGTGAAACCCACAAAATAAAATAAAAACGTTATCGAAGACCCGTGCGCACAATAAGAGGCACGGCAGGCATACGCAGACTGTCAATGAGAAGGACGTTGGTGCATGCATGCATTGCATATATGCCTAAACGGCAGTGTGGATCAATCCTTCATGTTTTGCCGTATTGCCGAAACGCTGCGTCGATATCTCGATAAAGAGAGTCACCGTGGAGTCACTTGACGCCGACCTTAATCACACAAATCATTCCAACATAGGCTGTAACCCTTTTTGCCTCAACCAATCACTGCCGCCTCTGTCTGTCTGTCGCTCTGTCTCTCTCTTTGTTTGTCTGTCTGTCTATGTCTCTCCTCTCCCTCTCTTTGTCTCCCTCCCTCCCTCTCTCTCTCTCTCTGTCTTTCTTTCTCTTTGCCTATTTCTTTCTCTCGTTGTCTCTCTCCCTCTCTCTTTGGTCTCTCTCTCTCCTTTTCCTTTTTGTCTTTCTCCCTCTGACAATGCAGACATTCCATTGAACATAATTATGCGACCCCTCCCAAATTTTTCTCAGTTTTACAAACCGTTGAAGACCGCTTAATTTCTTCGCTTGAACTGGATCGTGAACGCCTCTGAATACAGGATATGGAAGAGGCGCTATATAAATTCTGATTGATCATCATCATCATCGCCATCAAATCGTCATCGTCATTGCTAATTCCGATATTTAGTTTTCCTTGATGATCATGGTTATCACAAGAAGATTATAATATTTATTATTATCGTAATTCTAACAAAAATGATAGTTCTTGATATGCAATACATCTATAGTAGCAGTATTCGCACAATTTACGTGGCGGTGGTGGTGGTGGTAGCAGCTGCGGCAGCAGTACTGTAGTTGAATAGCAGGCTGCATGATGCACTTAGCATCATCATCATCACCGTCGTCGTCATCATCACCGTCATCGTCGTCGTCGTCATCATCATCACCACCATCATCATCATCCAGCGCAATAGACGACGTTAAGACAGAGAATATAATTTTGTTTGGTCGGTCGTTCGATCTCTTTTGCGAATTGATCGAGCGGCGGAAGATGCGTGGCCAGAGGGCGCCTGCAGGAGGAGAATAGGAAGAGGCGGAGGAGGAGAAGGATGCCCATTGGACCAGGAGGAGCAGTAGGAAAAGGAGAACGAGGAGGAGGAGGAAGAGGAGGAGCAGGTGGAGGTGGAAGTGGAGGTGGAGGAAACAGGAGGACCAGGTCGAAGGGGAGCAGCAGAGGAGAAAGAGGAGAAAGGGGACGAGGAGAAGGAGCAGCAGGAGCAGCTGATGGACGGACAATAATGTGAGAGTTGATAATTGCGAAAAGAAGAAGGAGGACAAATACGTTGGAATGGTGGAAGATGTGGAGCGAACTGTCGGAGAAGAGAATAAGGAAGAGGAAGGATGGGAAAAAACGAGACGAATAGAAAGAAAGAAGGAAAACGAGGAAAGGAGGAATGAAAAGATAAACAGCAGAAATATGGAGGATGTAGAAACAAAAGAGGAGGAGGATGATGATGGGAAAAAGAAGGAACGGTAATGAGAAAAAGCAGTTTCCATCCATTAAACATTGTATGTGATAATGAGATAGATAAATTGATGATTCATATATGCCCCACACAGACAAGCAGACGGACGGACGTACAAGCAGACAGACAGACGGACGGACGGACAGACTTACAATCGGACCGACTGAGTGAGAGGCACAGGCAGAACGAGGAAGAAGAAAAGAGAGAGGTAGGAGGGTATAGGGAGGTGAACGGAGATTAGGGAGTGGGAGTGAGAGGGGGAGTGAGCCAATCTGTTTTTATCTCTTCTTAGAGTCGACGATTGGAATGATGCTTTTCCGATAAGTCAATAAAACCGATGCACACCAGAGACTTAGCCTAGAGATGATGTCACGCTGTGGGCTAATATATATATATAATATATATATATATAATTATATATATTATAGGCTATACATGTATAACATATATGTACAATATATTCTATATTATATATATATATATATTGATGCGTATATGATATGTTATGCTTATACGATTAACATTATTCTGCGCATACTGTATATGCGATGAGATATTATGAGCGCGAGAGCAATGCATGACCGATGCAACTTCATGAACGGTTCTAGATGTATACATCAATTGCCTTGATGAGGAAACAGTGACGCAGCTATCATCCATGCATTCTGTAATCATGGATACAGTTCAGACGGACTTCCATAAGACGCCCATGCACTGCGTTTGCAACTTTACACACACGGGCACACACATACATACGCGCACGGACTCACACACGCACGTAGGCATACACGCACCTACACGCCCACACATACGCGCACGGACTCATAAACACAATATTAAATATATATAATATGTATATATATAGCTTATATTCGCACATAACGTAGCAGTAGCCTATACGCGTTTTTCTTATATAGCGACATGGCCTTGCACTGTTTTCCACTAAATGTGTGATCAGAAATACTGTTATAGGACACCATGCACCTGTGGTATTCTTTATACCTCATTAGTTGTCTGCACACAAAAATGCAATGAACAATTGGTTAATAAGGAGCAATTCTTATTATCTATCACCATTTGTCCACTTGAATGAATGTCATGCCATGCCATATAAGCCCCTGCATGTGTTTGTAGGCTATATATGTTTGCATGTACAGTATGAGCACTTGCAGATATAGTAGCATTCAAGATTTATACTCAGAGACGCTCCCGTCTACATCGCGGACATTGAATCGTAGTTTCACGCCGACGTGCATGAACATGTGCGAATGTAGGACTCACGCGGTGGCTTGAGGTGGATTCCAACCCACAACCTTCCTACTCCAAGCCACCGAACATAGCCCAACACCACTGTGCCCCACAAAGTGCAGCCCAAGATTCCCACCTCAGAGAAAGACGCCATCAGTGGGGTACTGTGGGCACATGTGAACCGGTAAATCGCCACGCGCAGAGGCTCATGGGGCATGCGCGATAAACAACGTGCATGCTAACCTGACGAGATCAGACCATTTACGACGACGACGACGACGACGATGATGATGATGATGATGATGATGATGATGATGATGATGATGATGATGGTGGTGGTGGTGGTGGTGGTGGTGGTGGTGGTGGTGGTGGTGGTGGTGGTGGTGGTGGTGGTGGTGGTGGTGGTGGTGGTGGTGGTGGTGGTGGTGGTGGTGGTGGTGGTGGTGGTGGTGTATTTACATTACATTACATCAGCAGCACTGTCTTGCAAATCGTCTGTTTATCATGTTATCACGTCCGCAATAGACTTGCCACGATCATCATCTCTATGTTCTTCAACGATGACGATGTGATGACGAGAGAGATGACGATGTGATGACGAGAGAGATGATGATGTGAATGGCGGTCTGTGGATAATTATAGACAGTTGCGATGCATTTGCAGTACGAAGACATGGACGCGTATTTATAGGGAGGGGTGCTGAGGGGGGTTGAAGCCCCCGAAATAAAAAAAGCCGACATTTTTAAAATTATCTTTTCTACTTTGTTGACATGTCCAATGGAAACCTGCTTCCCCTCCCATATGGAACATCAAATGGTGTACTGGTTAAGTCTTTGACATGACCGATTCATCAACGTAGCCTATAGGCCTATACCGTCTACCCATATATGTAGCTTACATATACTGTAGATAAGTTATCGCACGTTCCAATACTATTCAGAGTGAAGCTTAGAGTTGCACATAGGCTATAGAAACCTGTAGTCGCAGTTATTTGCATGGGATGCAGGCCTACTAGTGCATCCTATATAATAGACGAGTATGTATATATATAGGACATTTTCACTCCTTGTAAACCCCCCGGACAAAACCCCCGGACAAAAACCTACCCTGGGGAGATTTGTCCGGGGGGTTTTGTCCAAGGAGGAATTGTCCGTGGCACTCCGTGCCCCATAATAGACCACTCCCTTCCGCTTGTAAGAGCTATTCAATGTTAGAAAGATAGTTAATTGACTAATAAGCTGGTCTTTCTATATAGCACTATAGGCTATGCGTCCATGTCGCCAACAAGTCGTCGCCTGGGAATTATCTCATTGTATTTTCCGGTTTTTTTAAAGCAGTTCATAGTTGATTTGTAGCAGAAGTTTCTTCTTTCCTCATTTTCAATGGCTGTGAGATACGACAGGTCGTTTTAAAGACATTCAGCGGGAACAGCCTGTCGTTATGTCCTGCTTCCAGAAAACTTTTGTCGTTTTTCCATACATCATTTACGGTGCAGCAATGTCTGCCATGTCTTCAGAAAGACTATATCTTTGACTGGACGCAGGAGATGCATAACGCTGTGTTCGAATAGATTACAGTGTCGCATATCCAGACAATAAATTGTAGTTTTTCCTTTAAATGTGCGTGCTATTTCCGTCATGCAGCATTTTTAACAAACACACTTGGTAATCGTTTCTTAATTTGTTCATTAGGCCTAGATTTCGATGCTTTCATGAAAATGACTCTGAATCTTTGTAAATTCATTTCATACCAAAATTTGTTTAAAAAACAAATGTTATAACAATGATAAATAAATTTTGTTTGATATATCGTCTTTATTCAATGCTGAATTGCTGATGTTTGAAACATTGCGTCTATGCCTGAAATTTTATTGAGCGTATAATATACGCTCAATAAAATATGATGCCGAAACTTATAGGCTATCTCTTTCTTCTTTGAATTTTTGACGATGAAGGAACTATCTATCTAGCAACTCCAAGCTATAGGCCTACAGGTATGCATTGCCTTCAACTCTGCAGTGCTGGTATGATTACAGGAGATTGTATTAAAGTTAATTTGTAACCCAGCTCTATTAAGCATTAACCCATAAGTTTACTATGACAGTCTTAACGTAAAATCCAGTATCCTCCATTAAAAGACAGTTTGCAACAAACCAATGAAGCAATGAAACAATGAAACAATGAAGCAATGAAACAATGAAACAATGAAACAATGAAGCAATGAAACAATGAAACAATGGAACAATGAAACAATGAAACAATGAAGCAATGAAACAATGAAACAATGAAACGATGAAGCAATGAAACAATGAAACAATGAAACCAATGAAACAGTGAAACAATGAAACCAATGAAAGAATGAAACAATGAAGCAATAAAACAATGAAACAATGAAGCAATGAGTGGTCAACGCGTGATAAAGTCAGTGAGTTTCTGTTATAAATTAAGATGCAAAGTTCTTATAGCTCATTTTAGATAAAGTTACTTGAAAAGCGGTATATCACGGTCTGTCTGTACAGTGTACACGGGGTCCATCAATGCACCTAAGGCTGGCCAAACGGACAGTGTTCGTAAGAAACTCATCCGTTCAATACATTGAAAAATGATCTGCGTCGAGCTACATACATGCTGGCCTATTTACTATAGGTCTGTAAGAGGTGTACATTTACATTTTATATTTATCACGCTTGAATAGCTGGACTTGTGGCGATTCTCCCAACGGATGAGAGAGACGGCGATACAGAGGGGTGGCTGCGTAAGTGGTGCCATACGGGGGTGGATGGTTGGCTGGATGGGGGTGGGGTGGGTGAGGGTGGGGGTGGGGAGTGGGTGGGTGAGGGTGGGTGGGTTATATGGAGACGACGTCTGCAATGCAAGCATGTGGGAATCGTGCTTATAATGCAGCACTGAAGGACGCAGATGTTTCCAGATTCACATTTCCCATTCACACGAACGACAGCATTAACACCGTATACCCTACCTACACGGAAGAAGAAGACACCGCACGCGACCAGCAACAGTCAACTACACCACTAGCACCACCACCTCCACCACCACCTTCACCTCCTCCACCACTATCACCTCCATCGCATTCACCAGCAGCATCTTCGGAGCCACCAGCGCTGGACCCAACTCACTCACTCATCGACCAATCGACTGAATGCGATGCAGGGCGGAAGCCGATGGATGATGAACAGAGAAGACGACAGTTGAGAATTTCAGGTGACGATGCTGCTACCGAAGAGAAGAAGCAGAAGAAGTGAACCGTCATGAAGATATTATGTCGAAAGGACGATCCGTCATGAAGATATTATGTCGAAAGGACGATCCGTCATGAAGATATTATGTCGGAAGGAGTTTGATAATAATTATTAGGATGAGTCGGCTAAGATCAAAGGACGACGACGTCATCTCAAAGGTTAGACGAATAAAACGTCCAAATAACAATGATGTCCTCTTTGCGTTTGACTATAATAGATCGATCATCATCTGTTTAGTCAATGATTGATTGCTCATCGAAGATCGATTGGTACATTGTTCTCCTTTGTGTTCTATAATTATGTTTTACCTCGAGTATAATTAATTATATAATAACAATGATCTGTGCGGCTAAACAATTAAGAGGAAGTGTTGTCTGGAAATTTGAAACTGTTTGGTCTACGCTTCGTGGCCGCGCTATTAAAGAAAGATAACAATGTCGCGCTATTAAATAAAGATAGCAATACACAGCAATACTATCATTATTACTACCATCGTCATCATTATTTCTGTCGTCATTATCATCATCATCACTGTAGACACCGCAACCACCACCTCTGCCATCGATATTCATCATTCATCGATATTATTACAATTATTATTATTATTACCGACACCGATATCATCATCATCATCGTCATCATCATTATCACCGTCACCACCACCATCACCACCACCACAAACAGCACACCATCATCCATCAGTAGTAGTAGTAATTGTTGTTGTTAGTCATTGTGGTGATGGTGGTCATGGGCGCCCGCAGAAAGTTTTGCAGGACGGGGCAAACCTCGATGGTCACGGTTAAAGTTTTTTGTAGCAAGAGGTTGAAAATGCAAAGCAGGGAATTAAGAACATACAATTGGTATTTTAACTATTTTTCATAGAAGTTTCTTAATTTAAATTTTTCATTTTCATAATTTTTATTATGAATAGATCTATAGTATCTTCAGTGCATAGAAATTTGTTGACAACCAAAAAGTATCATTAGAAAAATATATTTCAACTTTCCAGGGGGCAGGTGCCCCTCTTGCCCCTATGTGCGGGCGCCCATGGTGATGGTCGTCGTCGTAGAAGTAGTAGTAGTAGTGGCAGTGGTACTGTGGTAGTGGTAGTAGTAGTTGTAGTAAGCCTTTAAATATCCTTAAGACAACGAATGTCTTTACACTACACGGTGTCCCAATTGAACTGATACCTTTTTGTTTTCGCCATATAATTGTCAATTCTAAATGAAACTTGATAAAATTTTAGAGAATGTAAAAGGGATAAATTATCAATGTTTGCTGAGAATTTTATCCAATTCTACCAACAGAGTCCGAAGTTATGCACATTCAAATTTGGGCAAAGGAAATTTAAAGTTTCCAACATGTAAAAGATAGGAAATTATTGTTTGCAATAATTGCTGCTCCTCATAGCTGATGTTCAAAATGTCATTCAATTAGCTCGAATGCCTGCTCTAAGGCGCTTTCGCCATTCATTGATCGCATTGTCAACAATCCCTTGATCAAAACGATTCCATTCTTCCACAGTTCGCTGTTTGAGGTGGTCAACGTCACGTAGGTCTATGCGAGTTTAATAATCGCGTTCTTGAAGGACGCTCCATGTCTTGTAGTCCAGCGGATTAAGATCATGGCTATGGAGGGGGGGGCAAAGAGTTGGTGAAATGAAAACTCTGGAGTTTCTCTTGAAAGCAGATCAACAGTTTCTACCACCACCATAACGTTTTTCTGCAGATCCAGACTCCAGTAGCGTCAATTTTTTGCAATCAGTCGATTCATGTCTGCATGCGGTGGACCAGTTTCTGTTAGGAAATTCCTTTAAAACCTTTTTGCACCGTAATGTTTTTCTTCTCTTAAAATTTTTTTGAACTTAAATCATCTTTGCTGAAAACCATTTTTTTTATTGTCCCCTAACCACGTGGAAATTACGAAAATATGACATCATATTTAGGCCTACTAATTTAGAAAGTCAAGTGTGCAGTTACAAACAATAATTTACTATCTTTTACATGTTGGGAACTTAAAATTTTCTTTGTCCAGATTTGAATGTGCATAACTTCGGACTCTGTTCGTAGAATTGGAAAAAATTTTCAGCAAACATTGATAATTAACCCGTCTTACATTCTCTGAAATTTTATAGAGTTTCATTTAGAATGGACAAGTATATCGCCAAAACAAAAAGGGTATCAGTTCAATTGGGACACCGTGTAGGCCTATATATACGTGTACAATGTATGCTGTCGTCTGCGTGTATGTACTGAATGCTTTGGATTGCAGCAAATGTAGCCATGCGCATGCGCTGCTGCTTCTTATTGCTGTGCAACGTAATAACGATATATATATATACATATATATATACTGCAACGTTCTTCTTCTTCATTCGTTCATCGCTGAACAATAATTATACTTTGTAGGCTAAACTAAACAAACGTCCGATGAGAAGAATTCTCTTTCCCGATGCATGCAGTGTATGTGCCTGTCTTCTGATAATATTATTATAAAGAAACACATTTTCATCAACCGAACAATTCTTGACAAATTTCGGTCATATGTTCTTACTATAGGCTATAGAGAGAGTCTAGACTCTAGACCATGTAACGAGAGTAGGAGACAGACAGACATAGGCCTACATACAGACAGACAGATATGGAGTGTGTGAGAAAGGAAAGAAGTATATGAGGGAAAGGAAGAAGGAGACTGAGGAAGATATAGTGACAGAGGAAGGTAGAGAGAAAGAGAGAGAGAGAGTGAGAGAGAGACAGAGAGAGAGACACACACAGAGAGACAGACAGACAGACAGAGACAGAGAGAGAGAGACAGAGAGAGCGAGACAGAGAGAGACAGAGACAGAGACAGAGAGAGACAGAGAGAGAAAAGAAAGAAATAGACTGAGGGACAGAGTGTGTGAGAGAGAGAGAGGGAGAGAGAGAAACAGAAACAGAAACAGACAGAGACAGACAGACAGACAGACAGAGACAGAGAGAGAGACACACACAGAAAGAGATAGCGAGACAGGCACAGAGAGAAAGAAACAGAGAGAGAGACACACAGAGAGAGAGACATATAGGAAGAGAGTGGGAGAGAGATAGTCAGTCTTCGTCTGGCCCCATACCATGGCCAGTGGCCACTCCCCAATGACTTCTTTCCGCATTCGACAGCTGAAGGAAACGGGTGACGTGCTCGGAGACGGAGGAGCATTGGATCTGTAGAGGACGCCACGCATGCATATCAAGCACATGTCTCACTGCATGTCCTTCTGCGTGTATCTCTGCCTCCGTCTGTGTGTGTCTGTGTGTGTAAGTGTCTTTGTCCCGTCGTTGTTGTGTCCTTCCGTCCGTCCGTCTGTTTATCACCAACAGTTCGGCTGCGAATTGATCGACTGTATCAGGGTGTCATATGCGCCACCGTCGAATGAAAAGGTCACCAGAGGGAGATGGAAAGAGGGAGGAAGGTCAAGAGGAAGGGAGGAAGGGAGGAGTGAATGAAGGAGTGAGTAAGAGAAGGAAGAAGAGAGGGAGCGGAGAAAGAGAAGGATGGGGAGAGGTAGAAAGTGATGAAATGGATATGCTAACATGTGGAAAGAGAGACGAAGAGAGAGAGAGAGACAGAGACAGAGACAGAGAGACAGAGAGACAGAGAGACAGAGAGAGAGAAAGAGAGAGAGACAGAGAGAGAGAGAGAGAGAGAGAGAGAGAGAGAGAAAGAGAGACACACACACAGACACACACACAGACAGAGGCGGGGAGGCACAGAAAGAATCGACGAACGAGGTCTGACGCTTTGAATGCGGAATAATGGGATTGATTTTGCGGAATTATTAGCAGGTGACTTACGGCACTCTGAAGGATTCACGCACAAGTCGATGATGGCTGACCGGACGGACGGACGGACGGACGGAAGGACGGACGGACGGATGAAGGAAGGAAGGAAGGACGAGCGGACGGATGAAGGAAGAAAGAGCCGGAGAAGGAGATGACAATCTCGGCTTCGGTCGAGGTGAAAGGCGGCTTCGGTTGCAGGCGTCAAAGACTGTCGGCTTGTCTTTGATCGCAGATGAAAAGATAGCCGCCAGCCAATTAACACTCTAGCTGCGGCGTCTCTCGTCCCACCGACTCAAGTCCGTCAAGACTGAATCGGACAGCGAGTAAAATAAACAGCGGAACAAATGCTAAGTAAGCAAGTAAGTAACGAGACTGCTGACGGATGCGGTAAACATGTCTGCTGCGGCGATGGTCAATGGTGTCGGATCTCCTGCGCATGCGCGGTAATTGACGAATAAGACGATGAATAAAGGAATGCGACGCATTTGCATTCTGTAGCGCTTTAAGAAGAATTTCTATGCACAGCATATATCAGCGCTGCTGCATGGCTAATATGAACACAAATTGAAATGTATACATTCTATAAGGTTAATAATTATTAGTCTAAACTGTCTTGGTAGTAAGCAATTGTATCACTGTTATCATTAATATAATCATTATTATCAATTGTTATGATTACTGATATCCTACAACTACTACTGCTACTAGTATTACGACACTAGGCCTACTACTACTTCTACTAGGCCTACTGCCATTTTTAGTGGTTTACTGATAATGATATCAGTGGCAGACATGGGTGCCAACGGAAATTTTTGCAGGAGGGCAAAACACAATGTGACGGCTAAATTTTACGAGCAAATCCTTGAAAATGTAAATTTAAATTTATCAGTTTAACTTTATGCATCATTAGTATCATAAGTATCATTAGTATCATTAGTATAATTAGTATAATTAGTATCATTAGTATAATTAGTATCATTAGTATAATTAGTATCATTAGTATCAGTAGTATCATTTGTATCATTTGTATCATTAGTATCATTCAGGGCTTAAAGTGTGCCGGGACGGTCATGGACGGCGTCCCGGCACTTATTTTCGAGGCGGGACGCCGTCCTATGACTTATTTGGTCAGCACTGTCGTCCATGACTGCAGGGACGCCGTTTCTGCAGTTACGCGGACGGCCGCCCATGACGGCTGAATTGGTATCTTTTCCCCGGAAAAAGGTCCCTTTTTCTTTTTCTGAATCGGTATCTTTTTCCTGTTTTGCCCGAAAATTTTGGCGGATGACTAAAAATTTTTTTTAAAAAGGTCGCCAATTTTTTGGGCGGTTGAATTGGTAAAGTCCCGCCAACAAGACCGAATTAAGTCTCCGTATACAATACAGCGTCCTGGCACTTCTTTTTTTACACTTTAAGCGCTGGTATCATTAGTATAATTAGTATAATTAGTATCATTAGTATCATTAGTATCACTAGTATCATTGGTATCATTATAGCGCTTAAGTGTCAAGAAATGTGTTAAAAGTTAAAATTGTAGTTATAACCCGATGTCAATTTCCAATGGAGTGGTGGGATAAATGCCTATTATTGTCCCTGGTGTTATGGTCGGTGAGTGTGCTCTTGGTGGCAGTAGCTGCATAATGCTATAGTAGTATAGTGATACCAAGAAAGCCATTCTATCCTCATTCTGGTTTGTGCGGTTGTCATTTGAAACTCTGTGTCAGCAAACTCAAGTTGCCCATGCTTGATTTACTGCTTGATTGAGTGACTGCCTGGTTGCTAACTGATTATTTTATTGATTGACTGAAGGTATACATTGCATTGACTGCTTTATTGCTTGATCGAAATCCAACGATAGGATGATATACATTACAGGAATACCAATCCAATCCAGTTGCCATAGTTACAAAGTCTGGAGTTGATATATGTGTTTCCAGGAGCACAGTTCATGCCAAGAACTGACCTTCGTGGCATCGTAGAAGAATGTCCGATTGCTTCTTTATGGAGGATGCTATTCTTCGTGGATTGCTCCGGATGATGTTCTTGATCAGCCAGATGTCTCTTGCCACCACAACGAACACACCAACAGAACATTTCCTCGAGTACCGCATCAAAGAGGAACTTCCGGCCAACACATTCGTCGGTGACCTCATCTCGGACGACAGACTCGACCGGAAGTACGATCAGTCCGTCGTCAGCTCCCTGAGGTTCAGCTTCCTGACGAAACCGCGTCCAGACCGACGATTCTTCGCCATCGACGAGGTCCTTGGGGTTCTACGGACGACCGTTCCCATCGACCGCGAGAGCATCTGCCCCTCGGAGTCCGACTGCGTCTCCCAGTTCGACATCGCCGTTCGACCGATTCCGTTCTTCCGCATCGTCAAGGTCAAGGTCGAGATCCTGGACGTCAACGACAACGCTCCGCAGTTCCCGGACCAGCGGATCAGTCGCGAGATCCTCGAATCGTCGGACGTCGGAACGGGACTCGTTCTTCCGGCGGCTGAGGACCTCGACAGCGGAGACTACGGCATCAGGATCTACGAGCTTCCCGATGAGTCGGACAAGTTCGAACTGGTCGCTAAAGTGAGGCTGGACGGAAGTACGGACTTGAAGCTCGTGCTCAAAGAACGATTGGACAGAGAAGAGGAGGATAGATACCAGGTAGGTGCAGCAAGGATAACATCCACAGAACCTCAAATATGTATTCTTGTAGCACTTGTGGGGCGCGGTGGTGTAGTGGTGGCGTCGTTGCCTTGAAGCCGGAAGGTTCGAGGTTCGAATTCACCTCAAGTCGCCGCGTAGGGACCATGAGCAAGTCCTTCACTCGCAGTTGCTCAGCGCGTGAAACTCCGATGCAGTGTCCGCTCTCAGCTCTGCAGTCGGGCCTCTGAGTAGAGAGCTTAAAGGGGCGCAATAAAAAGTGCACATACAAACATACAAACTACAGGTAAGCAAGTCTATAGTCTTTCATAATAGCGGTCTACGATGTTGCAATTGCCATGTTACATTGGACTTGAAACTAATATACCAAGGTTGACAAATAATCATTTTATCAGCATTGTTTGGCATGAGTTCAGTCACCTCATTGCTTATCATCCACGGATTAACTGCACTGGCTTCCTGTCCATAGAGCATGTCGACACTTGCATTGTATTTCCACATTCAAGCAAAACTAACTCGGCTTAAGACTGCAGCATTAACAATAATTTCCATTTACATCGACACGAAACAATTAAGTAGGTTCAAGCAAGGGCGGATACAGAAATTTTCGAAAGGGGGTCACAATTTTGGGTCTTGTTGTTGCCGCCGAAAAAACTGATGACCAATTTTCCAGGAAAAAGATACCATTTCATCCGCCGAAAAAACTGATGACCTTTTTTTTAGTCATCGACCAATTTTCCGGGATAAAGATGCCATCTCAACCGCCGCTAAATCGACGGGGGGCCACGCCCCATACAATTTGTTAATAGGGGGGGGCCTGATGTCCTGTTTTTCTCTCCCACTACATTTTTTTAATGGCTTGTTGAAGCCAAATGAGGGGGGCACGTCCCATGCAATTTTTAAATGGGGGGGGGCATGGCCGGATTGGCCCCCTGGATCCGCCCCTGGGTTCAAGACTCACTTGAATTTCGTGATGTGTGATTTTTGAATGTCGATTGACAACAGTCAACCCATCTTGCGTTTCAAACTCAGGTGACAGTTGTGGCCATAGATGGTGGAGAACCTCCGAAGTCCGGTTCAGTCATCGTTGAGATCGTCGTCCTTGACGCAAACGACAACAACCCCGTATTCGACAACAGCACCTACGAGGTCCGCGTCCAGGAGAGCTCTCCCTCCGGATCCGTCGTTCTCAAAGTCCAGGCGACGGACCGCGACTTCGGACTCAACGGATTGGTGACGTACCACTTCTCTCGCCACACGCTCTTCGAGTACGGCCACCTCTTCGGAATCCGCTCCGAGTCGGGCAAGATCTTTCTGAAGAAGGAACTTGACTACGAGACGGTGAACGTCTTCCTGTTGTCCGTCGTAGCCTCAGATCGAGGACCTGATTCCCTCCAATCGCATGCATCCGTCCTGGTTCGCGTCGATGATGTAAACGACAATCCCCCTCGGATCACGACCCGGACTCTGTCGCTCGACGGACGGGCGGAAGTGGACGAGAACGCGGAGATCGGGTCCTTCGTGGCCTACGTGTCCGTCGTCGACCTTGACAGCTGGGAGAACGGAAGGGTCTTCTGCTTTATCGACAGCGCCAGCTTTGCCCCGAGAAGCGTCCAGGCTTCGGAGTTCCGTATCTCGACGGCGGCAGCGTTGGACCGAGAGGAACGCGATGCGTACCTGCTGACGGTGACCTGCGCCGATCATGGAGTCCCTCCGAGGTCGTCTGCCGCTGAGCTGTCCGTTCGAGTCCTCGACGTTAACGATAACGTTCCGAAGTTCTCGAAGGATCTCTACGAGGCGACGATCGAGGAGAATTCGGGACTGGGACTTCCGGTTGTGCGGGTGTCTGCCACTGACCGTGACCTTGGTCCGAACGGGGCGGTCAACTACTGGATCGTCGATTCGAACGTCACCAAGTGGTTTGAAGTCGATCGGGAAAGTGGTCAGGTTCGAAACCTGGTGGCGTTTGATCGCGAGGAAAGGGAGCGCGTGGAGTTCGTGGTTGCCGGTGCGGATCAAGGACTTCCGGTCCGGTCCTCGGAGGTCCTCGTGCGAGTCACGGTGTCCGACGTCGACGACGAAATGCCGGAGTTTGAAAGAGATCGCTACACGTTCCAGGTCCGTGAGAATCATCCAGGAGGTTCGCAGATCGGGCAGGTGGTTGCCTACGACATGGACCTCGCTCCGTTCAACCAGTTCCTCTACGCCATGGATCACCAGTCAACCGGTGCCGCTGCTTCCGATCTGTTCCAGGTCGATGCATTCACGGGTGACGTCTTCGTCAGGGACGCACTCGACCGTGAAGCAACGGCCAGTCACCGCTTCGCTATCCTCGCAACATCCGGGAACTTCACGACGCGGACCCACGTGACCGTTCACGTGACGGACATGAACGACAACCCACCGACGTTTCTGTTTCCTTCCGGTGACGAGGAGACGATCGTCATAACTTCCGGTGGGGTCGGAGTCGGTCACCGGGTGACTCGCCTCAAGGCCACCGACGCGGACTTCGGTGAGAACTCGACCTTGATCTACTATATATCCGGTGGAAATGCTCAGAACCTCTTCACCGTCGACCCAGCGACTGGAATCGTCACCCTCAAGGCCGACCCTGGGTCCCTGGTCGTCGATCAGACGGGGTACCTCTTACGAGTCTCCGTCAAGGACGGAGGGGACCCACCACTGACCGACACGACCGAACTCAGAATAGTCGTTGTCAAGGGCGACGGTTACGTAGTCGACAGGGACGTCGCTATGGAAACCGACGGTGTGCTGGCCGTCGTCATGGCGATGACGCTTTCCGTTGCCATGGTATCCATGGTCGCCGTCGTCGTCGTCATCGTTTGCGTCATCCGAAAGCGAGGTCATTCGCGAAACGTGACACGTGACCTCTTCAAGAACCAACCAGCAGCTTCGGTTGTCATCCGTGAGAACTTTCGAGCAGAGGTAAGGGCACGCCTCGAGCAGAACCACCTGGACACCACCCTCCACCACCGAGCTCGTTCCTCACCGCCCTCTCATCACGGTGGCGCTAGGGGTTCGACCCCTGAGCGGAAAGGTCCGTCGCTCAATCGATTGGGTGGACAGTCCTGTCCAAACATCCGGGCAATACGAAGAGTTGGTAACAAGATGCCGGATGTCGTCTGCGATAAAGAGTTTGTGCCTAATCGATCGCAGGTAACTATTGCTATGCTATAGATTAGGCTATAGTTCACATACGCAGCTGTTATCAGAAGCATGCAATTCACCAGCAAATATAACTAATTTTGCAAGCATCCGTTGTATACACTGACAGTAATCGTTTTAATAAGACAATTGAGATAATAATTCATGTAAGACAGTAAAAGTAAGTATAGGATGAAATTCGTGGAATGATCTTACGCAGAACTGCAAGAGAAATTAATATAGGCGTATACACTATACATATACAAAATTATACACATACCGAAACCAACAACTATACGGTGACTGAGCAAGATGGGGGACACTCATAAAATAGTGGCAAAATACACTGTGAACTCCGTCAATATAATAGAGTGTATCCCAAAAGCACACAGCTGAGTATATACTTGAACATTTCGAAGCCCAATTGAGATGACACCGTGACCTCCAGACAAATCCTGTCGATCTGGTTCGAATTACGATGCATAGGGCATATTTCCATTTTCCATGTCTGCGCTATAGTACTATAGTAGGCTTGTATGTTTTTGAGACTTTCTTCCGTTTTTCTGCATCAAACGGCACACTGGACAATTTCTTGTTCAATCTTAAGCTTTAACCTAGAGAGATGCGCCACCGAGTGATTTTTAACAGATGCAGGAGAATTTTCATTGACGTGGAATTTCACACGTGGATCGAGAACGGTCGGGATTTGCTACAGACTCTTAAAGAAATACCAATAATACCATTCAATCAATAAATCAAAGTTTGCAGCACTTTAGCGCTCTTGCTGCTGTATATAGACGTAGGCCTATATGCTACTCTCACAATTGCGTACCATACTCTGCTACGGCTACACCAACATCTTATGAATGCTGTGCAGATTCCGTAAAATCGCCAGGAAATAATAGCGCTGGCGGTTATAATGGGTATCATCGGGTTTAGTAATTTTTCGCGAAATGGGTCAATCTCAAGCTTCAGCACGATTATTAAGCGACTATCAGGAATGTGACAGTACATCGTTATAGCGTCGAATGCTCCGTTCTCCCATATGAATACTCAAAATGTTCCTTTCCGTACATTATAAGTCTCCGTGGTGCACTGCTGCTGCAACTACGCACCGTAAACACGCCACTTCACTCGCACTGCAGCATCAAAAAGCAAGCGCTGATTATAACTCATCGCTGAATTTTGTCCGTTCATGATTCCCAGTTTCCGCGGATAGACTGGATATTCAGAAATTCTAAATAACACAAGAAGAATGAATAAGCTTCTCAACGCATTTTTAAAAATCTCATTATTAGGCCTATACGCTCTTTTCTCAACAGACTTAATCTTGGGTTATGCTGGTTCTCCCCAAATCACGTCGCTGCATTGGCGTGTCGTTATCTAGGTGAATACCCTACAACCCTCTTTGCTGAGAGTAGGAATATCAAAGTAACTGATTTATCTACGTGTTGGAACATCGCCACCCTTCAGTATACGTTCCACAACTACATCTGTAGAGTTATTTAATTGAGTCCAGGCTCGAGGCCTGCAGTGGCGGCGCCAGCTCTGCAAATTGTGGGCCGCGATGGTCTAGTGGTGGCGTCGTCGCCTTGAAGCCGGAAGGTTCGAGGTTCGAATCCACCTCGCCGCGTAAGAACCTTGGGCAAGTCCTTCACTCGCAATTGCTCAGCGCTTCGGCGTGAAACTCCGATGCAGTGTCCGCTCTGCAGTCGGGAGCGCCTCTGAGTAGGGGCTTGAAGGGGCGCTATAACAAGTGCACATACAAACAAATTCAGCGAGTCGCGTCAGGGTCAAGGGCGCTATTAATAAGCAGGTCGAAGATGTATTAAAATTTAAAACAAATTATTCGCTGGTCTAAAAGCAGGTCATCATCGCTACCTCCTATGGTGGCGTCGACACTGCTCGAACGTAATTTATTAATTCAAGCTAAGGAATCCAGATTAAATGTCGAATGCGTCACAACATAGTCTGCTACTGGCAGTCGTAGAAAGCTTCTCGTCGTCGTCATCGTAATAATAATAATAATCACCATCATCATCATCGTCGTCGTCGTCATCATCAATATCATGATCTTCATCATCATCATCATCATCATCATCATCATCATCATCATCATCATCATCATCATCATCATCATCATCATCATCATCATCATCATCATCATCATCATCATCATCATCATCATCATCGTCATCATCGTCATCATCGTCATCATCATCATCATCATCATCATCATCATCATCATCATCATCATCATCATCATCATCATCATCATCATCATCATCATCATCATCATCATCATCATCATCATCATCATCGTCATCATCGTCACCATCGTCATCATCGTCATCATCGTCATCATCATCATCATCATCATCATCATCATCATCATCATCATCGTCATCATCGTCACCATCATCATCATCATCATCATCATCATCATCATCATCATCATCATCATCATCATCATCATCATCATCATCATCATCATCATCATCATCATCATCATCATCATCATCATCATCATCATCATCATCATCATCATCATCATCGTCACCATCGTCATCATCATCATCATCATCGTCACCATCGTCATCATCATCATCATCATCATCATCATCATCATCATCATCACCATCGTCATCATCGTCATCATCATCATCATCATCGTCATCATCATCATCATCATCATCATCATCATCATCATCATCATCATCATCATCATCATCATCATCATCGTCACCATCGTCATCATCATCATCATCATCATCATCATCATCATCATCATCATCATCATCGTCACCATCGTCATCATCATCATCATCGTCATCATCGTCATCATCATCATCATCATCATCATCATCATCATCATCGTCACCATCGTCATCATCATCATCATCATCATCATCATCATCATCATCATCATCATCATCATCATCATCATCATCATCATCATCATCGTCACCATCGTCATCATCATCATCATCATCATCATCATCATCATCATCATCATCATCATCATCATCATCATCATCATCACCATCGTCATCATCGTCATCATCATCATCATCATCATCATCATCATCATCATCATCATCATCATTCGTCGTCGTCGTCGTCATCATAGTAAATCACCAGTATAATTATGTGGCGTTGGAATCACGTGACATTGAATCATTTGACATAGAATGACAATAAAATTGCATCTCAGCGAATCTACTGTCATCATAATTTATTGTATCACTGACATCACATAACATTACAATTATTTTTGAAATGGTATCACAAAAAAAATCGTCTGGCAGCGCAATAGATTGTGCTTTCTAAAATCGCACGCAACATTTCACATCGCATGACGTTGAAAAGACAGCGTTTAGAAGCATCTGACATCGTATGATACTCAATTACTCATGTGACGTCAGAATCTGGCAACGCATAACATTCACATTGCACCGCAATTAATCATCCGACATCGCATGCCGCTGAATCGCATGACATTAGATCATCTAACATCGCATGACATTAGATCATCTAACATCGCATGACATTGAATCGCATGACATTAAATCATCTAACATCACATGACATTAGATCATCTAACATCACATGACATTGAATCGCATGACATTAAATCATCTAACATCGCATGACATTGAATCATCTAACATCGCATGACGTGAAATCATCTAACATCGCATGCCGCTGAATCGCATGACATTAAATCATCTAACATCGCATGACATTGAATAGCATGACATGAAATCATCTAACATCGCATGACATTGAATCGCATGACATCAAATCATCTAACATCGCATGACATTGAATCGCATGACATGAGAAATCATCTAACATCGCATGACATTGAATCGCATGACATAAGAAATCATCTAACGTCGCATGACATTGAATCGCATGACATTAAATCATCTAACATCGCATGACATTGAATCGCATGACATAAGAAATCATCTAACGTCGCATGACATTGAATCGCATGACATTAAATCATCTAACATCGCATGACATTGAATCGCATGACATGAGAAATCATCTAACATCGCATGACATTGACTCGCATGACATTGAATCATCTAACATCGCATGACATTGAATCGCATGACATTGAATCATCTAACATCGCATGACATTGAATCGCATGACATGAGAAATCATCTAACATCGCATGACATTGAATCGCATGACATAAGAAATCATCTAACGTCGCATGACATTGAATCGCATGACATTAAATCATCTAACATCGCATGACATTGAATCGCATGACATTAAATCATCTAACATCGCATGACATTGAATCGCATGACATGAGAAATCATCTAACATCGCATCACATTGAATCGCATGACATCAAATCATCTAACATCGCATGACATTGAATCGCACGACATGAGAAATCATCCAGCATCGCACGACGTTAAAAAGACATCACATTAAATCATCCGAAATCGCACCATGCATATCGCACGATATTGAATTACACCGAACTGGAATAAGTGGCATTGGATTGCAACATCTTCCTCTGTCCGTCTAGATCGATATTCGCCCAGCATCCTCGTCTACAGCGCCTCCTCCCCATCCCCATCCTCCTCCAGCATCAGCATCAGCAGCAGCAGCAGCCTCCGTTGGTGGCGCGACGACCGTCTATTGGATGGAGAGAGGGGCCGAGGTGCGATTGGAACACGGAATGAAAAGTGTTCACCTCGGGAGTGCAGGCTTTCCGACGGATTGGCCGTCGAAGGACGATGACGATGACGACGACGAGGAGGAAGAAGAGTTCATGCAAAGTGCCATCGACGAAGGACGGGCGGAAGAGGAGGAGGAGGCTGAACGGTCATCCGCGGGGAAATCGCCGTGGAAGCCAGTGCTCTGCCGTCCAGAGGTACTTCACGGTCGGCAATCAGATTTGCCAAACATGTATATAATAATAATCATATCGACACGAATACTAATCACATTGCCATCTTGCTGTTGTGCTTATTATGCTGCGCTCTATGATGAGTGTTATGTGATGCTTACGTACACAGCTGAGCACTTTTGTTAGGTACTTCAAGCGTCCCTAAAGCATTAAGCGTCCTGATATATAGCCTACTCACTTATATATAACATATATGACACACTCATAAATACGTGCATACATAAAAGTATTACATATATAATTATATATGCATACCAAGCCTTAAAGCTGACAGCAATGTGTCATGGAATAATAATAGCATATACAGGGTGGCTCCAAACAAAATGTACCACCGGGGAAAATGCGATATCTTCGCAGCCGATCGAACTTTTTCTGCGAAAATTTCCCAATTTGTAGGGGAATGAATTTCCAACAATCCCTGAAAGTTTCATTTGAAACTTTTCATGCTTGCAAAAGTTACAGCTGTTCAAACTTAAAATTTCGTTTTTTCAAATATCCGCGGAAAATTGACGTCACTTGTAGATTTCCAAGTCAAATGATATCACTTTTCACTACGACCTCAGCATTCCGTTTTGCAGTTTATTGTAAGGTATAATGAGAGTGTCCACTCCCTGCCTTAACACAAGCTCAAATTCTTTTTGTGAAGCTCAGTATGGCCTTGTTGGTCGGGTCCTGCGGCAACTGACCCCACATTAGCAGCAAGACTTGCTTCAGCTGGCCAATGTTCTCCAACTTGGGATTAAATGTCTTGCAGCGTTCCAGCATAGCTCACCAGACGTGATAAGCAAGAGGGCTAAGGTCTGGCGAGTTTGTAAGTCATCTTTGCCAATGCATTTACTTCAGTTGATGACAATAAGGTAGCGCCATCATAATCAACCTTGCCGTGCGAGCAAGCAGGCGCACTGTCCTGCTGGAAAATAAAACCAGATGTTAGAGCATACCTGGTCTTCAATGAGTCCGGGTTAGAGAGTTCAAAGGTGAGTTTGACATCTAACCTACTGAATGGGATTAAATGCAGTCTTTTCTTGCAGCCGTAACACACGCCAGCATATGATATCTGATGCCGAAACCACGATGTGCTTTGCAAACTTGACTCTTTCGATTACCAAGCGAATTTCTTGAAAATCGTGTTTTTTTCATCAGGCCAAGCGACCACTTCCTGCCTCTCTTCCGACATCTGATCTTCGTTACATAAACATGTTTGCAGATAGCCTTCAATGTGCTGAGGTTCCACTTTTCACTGGGTATTTTGCTATGATCACGAGATGTCCCAGTCTCTGTTCATGCAAAGTCCGAGTTCCCATTTTATCTTTCGCATAAACTTTGCCCGTGACGTTCAGTAATGGGTTCACGAATTGAGACCTTAATCTATAAAATGTCACCAAATACCAGCAGATTGCTTCATAAACAGCTTCTTTACAGCTCATAGTGAGGTCGTATGACATCATCATCAATTTGTGTGTTGTAATTTGCCAAAAAATATTAATGAAATCACATGTATTGGAGAATGATTCTCCGGATAATTGAAAAAATGAAATTTTAAGTTTGAACAGCTGTAACTTTTGTAAACATGAAAAATTTCAAATGAAACTTTCAGGGATTGTTGGATATTCATTCCCCTTCAAATTGCGAAATTTTCGCAGAAAAAGCTCAATCGGCTGCGAAGATATCGCATTTTCCCCGGTGGTACATTTTTTTTGGAGCCACCCTGTACATTTAGAAACATGCATTGCATATGTAGTTGTGTTTCGAAATTTCTAAAGTGCCACTTGAAAACCAAGAGCAGGGCACCAGCTTATTCACGAGCACTTTGTACGCGTAGGAAAAGATGAAATGCAGAGATCACATGCGAGGCTAAAGATTTATGTACATTGTATGCTGCGTCGACTCCATCGATGTAGTTTGATGACATTGTCAAATAATCTATCTAGACATTTGACTTCATGACTGAAAATCAGGGTCACGGAACAAGGAGGAACTAAGCAGCATGTAGTAGACCTACTCGCTCCTCTCTGTCTGTCTGTCTGTCTCTCTCTCTCTCTCTCTTCTATTCTTTTCTTCTTTTCTTGCTCTCCCACTCTGTCTCTGTGTCTCGCTGTCTCTGTCTCGCTGTCTTTCTTTGCCCGCCTATCTGTCTGTCTGTCTATATATCTCTCTGTCTGTCTCTCTATCCCTGTCTTTCTCTCTGTCTCTGTTTCAGTATCTGTCTTTCTGCTCATGCATGGATGAAATAAATTCATTTTATTTCCAATGAGGAACACTGTTTCATGTGCTCATCCCTCGTAGGCTATTCATGTGGTTGGCTAACTAGATTGTTGACGAAAAGACACAGCACAGCTGAACGAAATGCTGAGAAATGCCGTTATTACAATGCAGGAATTCAATTCAATTCATTTATTGTAACCAACCATCAACATACACAATAGACATAGTATAACATGCTTCACATAATCGGATGGCAACAAGGAAGGCCCTAAGGGATGAATATCCCGCTAACAGGGACACCTAATTACATATGCAATTTTAACAGATGGCTAGACGGTTGACATAATGAATTGAACAATAGGCTAAAAGAACAGCATGAGATGACAATTAATGCAGAAAACTTAACTAAAAGAACGCAAAACAAACACAACAAATAATAATAAAATAAAATCAGTGCCTACAAGGTTAAATATCGTTGCAGTCATTAACCAAGTAGTTGCGCAGTAGTGTTTTTGCTCTTTGTAAACTGGAAGCTTGTTGAACATGATTAGGAAACGAGTTCCATATACGTGGTCCAGTATATTTAATATGGAATCTTCTTGAGTTTAAACGAGCGGATATGGCTCGATAATGAGAGGAGTTCCTGGTGGAATAGCAGTGTATTTCAGATCCTTTTTGGAAATACCCTGCAAAGTTAAGGGGAAGAAGATCATGGGTGAACCGATACATAAAGACTCCTATCTGGAAAGTCATTATTTGGTGAAACTTTAATAAATTAAATGATTGAAATAAAGGACTAGAGTGAATAAAAGGCTTAACTCCAGCTATGATACGTAGTGCACGTTTTTGGAGAAGTACTAATTTATTGAGTCTGGATTTATATGTAGATGCCCAAACTAAATTACAGTATGAGAGATAAGGATATATTAATGAGTAGTACAATTTAACACGGATAGTGGGGGGGAGTATATGGGAAGTTCGACGAAGGATACCAACACTTTTTGCAACCTTGGCAGAGATATATTTAATATGATCATTCCATGTGAGGTGTTGATCTATGTACACACCAAGAAATTTAGTGGAGCTAACCTGCGTTATGGAGGTATCATTGATAGACAGTTGCAATTCATTCAGGGGGCACATCTTTTTATTAGTTCGAAAGAGCATAAAGTTAGTTTTATCTATGTTTAAGGAGAGTCTATTAGCAGAGAACCATTCGGCTATGAAGACAAGCTCATTGTTTACTGTTTGTATTAGACTCTGGTAGGATTTATGTGAATGGAAGACATTTGTATCATCAGCAAACAAGATGAATGAAAGAGTAGGAGATATATTAGGCAAGTCATTAATGTATAGAAGAAAAAGCAAGGGTCCGAGATTAGAACCTTGGGGCACACCATATCTAACTACTCTAAAGTCTGAGAGAGCTCCATTGCAGGAAACACACTGGAGACGTCTTTCGAGATAACTGGCAAACCAAGCTAATTGGATGCCTCTGATGCCATAATTAGCTAATTTTTTTAATAGGATCTCATGATTCACGGTATCGAAGGCCTTTGCTAAATCGAAGAAGATACCAATAGAATATTCATTGTTTTCAAAGGCCTTAGAAATTTTATCATACATATCAATTAAAGGCATAAAAGTAGATCGACCAGATTGAAAGCCATATTGGTATGGAAAAATAATATGAGATTTTTCTACATATTTATTGAGCCTATCATGCATTATTTTTTCAAAATACTTGGCAAAAAAAGGAAGAATGGATATGGGCCTATAGTTAGAAGGGTTCTCCCTGTCACCCTTTTTAAAAATAGGGACTATTTTTGCAATTTTTATAGCATCAGGTACAACTCCAGTATTGAGGGAGCAATTAATTATTTCAGCTAGTTGAGTTGCGATTTGAGAAATGTAAGAATTAGCAATATGGGGGTCGATATCATCAACGCCACGGCTGTGACTGTCGTGGATCAAGTGGCTCAAATTTGTTATTTCCTCGGGTGAAGTAGGAACCAAGCCAAAAGAATAAGGAAGTGGCGGGTCAAGGTATTTGTTAAAAGGAGATTTAGGAGCAGGAATTTGTTTGGCAAGAGTATGAGCAATGTCGGAGAAGAGATTATTAAAAGTATTAGCCATCACTTTAGGGTCATCATTTCTTATTCCATTGATTTTTAGTGCTTCAATTTTAATATGTTGTTCATCCATTTTAATTATACTTCGAATGAGGGTCCAAGTTTTCTTTAAATTATTAACATGCTTGGTAAATTCAACAGCATAGTAATGCTTTTCAGCCTTCGTTCTAATTGTTTTAAATTTATTCCTGTATGAAACAAACTTATTTTTATTGGCAAGGGTAGGGACCTTTACATATTTTAAATGAAGTTTAGCTTTTTTCTTACTAGATTTGAGAAGTCCAGGAGTCATCCAGGGTTGTTTAAGCATGGGTTTTCCTTTATTTATATTAGTTTTTATTGGAAACGCCTTATCATAGTTTCTTTTATATTCTTTCATAAACAAGTCATATGCTTTGTTAGCATCTTTCAAGCGACAGGTTTCAAAAACAGGAGTCCAGTCTGCTTCAGAAAGATAATTGCTAAAATTAGCCCTTCCTTCTTCGTTAATAATTCGGGATTCCTCAAATGAGGAGTTCCTAGAACTAGGCATTTCAAAATCAAAGGAGGTTAAGACAGGCAAATGGTCAGAGATATCAGATACAACAATCTTAGATTGAATAATATTAGACCAAGCATTTGTGAAAATGTTGTCAATTAGCGTTGACGAATGAGTGGTAATTCTTGTGGGTCTGGTTATGGTCGGGAGAAGATTATAGGAGGACATACTATCAAAAAAGGAACTAGTGCCAAAGTGATCCTCAACTTTAAGCAGGTCAATGTTAAAGTCACCCATAATTATCACGTGTTTCTCCTTATTTGCAATTTTGGACAATAACTGTTCAAGTTCAAGAGTGAACTCTTCCAGACTATTTCCTGGGGGTCTATATATAGTTCCAATTAGACAATTGCCCTTACTCATCCGCACACGAATAAATATTCCTTCAAATGTTTTGGGGGTCATATTAAAAATTGATAGATCAAGCAGCTCGTAAGTAATATCCTCCCTTATGAGAAATCCTACTCCACCTCCTCTTCTTGAATCTCGAGATTTGTGAACAATTTGATAACCTGCTATATTAATTGTATCAACCGAGTCTGCATCCAGCCATGTTTCTGTTAAAGCCAGAATAGGAACAGGGAGAGTGTTTAATAAATCAGTTATATCCATTATTTTGTACTGCATACTTCGACAATTCAGGTGCATAGTAGTGAACAGGCGAGGAGTATTGAGTAGGGTGGTGAGAGAATCAGGTGTAGAGTAGGGTGCTCCAGATTATGATGCATTTTCAAAAAGTTTCTAAAAGTACTGCTCCCTGGCAATTTTCCCATTCCATTTATCATTTTGATCAACTGTACCAATTTTCAGACCAATTGAAAAAGGTTAAGCCTTGCCACCGGCATAAAAACTTTACAATACGAAAATACATAGGAGTTTTCTTTAAAATCGGCAATTTTGAAACCATGATGGGAATTGGTGGGAAAACTTAATTATTTCATGATGATTAACTTCTTTTACAAGCTTTTGTATGTTCCTGATGATATTTATTATGATAAATCTTAGATGCACTGGGTGCAGTATGAGAATTGTAGAAAAATAACTGCATGGGAGTCAGACGTTGAATTATGTGGAGTTGCGTTGTGCAATGAAGACTTTACTGTGGATCTTAAGAAAGACTAGGGTGCTGAATCCCAAACCAGGAAATTCTAGCACTGACCGGGTGTGTCTTAGATTGCTTAGTGAACATGGATAAACTATTTTTGGGAAGTGATTACAAGCTATATGGCTTGTTGGGAGGGGCAATTATCCCATTGTCAGACAACGGAATTTCTTTAAATGGAGATGTTCTGCGTTTGTTCGTTTATCTGAGAACGATCCAAATGTTCATGTTACTAGAACGATTCCAGAAGCAGTGAAAAGCAGTGAAAAGCAATTACATAAGTTTGGGGTTGTCGAACAACGAAAGAAGAACATCACGGCCAAGATAAAACTTTTATAGAGTCGTGTTTGCACGTTCAATGCTTTTTTTGGCAAGGCTTGGCTCTTAGCGGTGTCTGCTGCATCTTTAGATGGTCTGCAGTTTTGGATTGATCTCAACACGACTGATTCAGATGTTGCAGGAGCTGCAGTTACTGTCCTTAGACATTAATGATATATTGCTGAAGAAATTGTGCCAATCACATTGATCTTGAACTTGGTTTATGAATCCAAACATCCACAAATTGCTCACCAACTTCTGACTCACTGTCTCACTGACAAACAGAACCGCTGGAAACCCCCATTTCAGTAGGCTATTTCCGCAGTTGAATGCATCCTCAAAACTGATTCATTTGATTACCAAAAGGTCAGTGCTTATTGTTCCACCTACTTAATATTGAATGTTATTGGCTCAGCTTAGGCTATACTACCAGCACAGTGGCAAGCTGTTGACAATTTCCAGCAGGCAGCGCTACTATATGCCTATTGAAGTTTGTTCGTGAATGGAAAAAGCGACGAAACTAATAAAATACTTTATAAATGCAGTCATAAAGGATGAATATCAACGATAGTCTACTCTACAGGTGGTTAAATCTCATCGACACAGATTCCGAGATTTTAAGCATCGAGGAAACTCTTGAAACTGTATAGATATAGCAATGTAAGATCTGTAGGTCTGTGGGAGTGGGAGTGGAATTGCAGTAGCAGTTTGTGGAGAGAGTTACATCTGTCTGTTGATATTAGGGTCATGTTCTGACCAATAAATCATAAACACACACTGGTTTTATTATATATACTTACATACCTGCAATTTGTATGTTCAACCGAAAAATAGCCGTTATTGTTAAACTTCATCGTGCTGGTGGCAAGGCTTAACCTTAATACAGAATGCTAAAATTTGGTTTTTCAGACTTATCTCAATGAGACGCATGGGAAAATAACCGGGGAGCTAAGAATTTTCAACTTTTATTTTTTTGGAGCACCCTAGTGTAGAGTAGTGGCTGTCCCATGACAGATTTGAAAATAGGTTAATATCCGGGTCAATATCATTGCTATTTAAAGGGGAGTGGTTTTCAGGGTCACTAGGAAATATTTAATGATATTATTTGATGTCTGGACTTGCAGTTATGATAGAGTTATAAGATTAGGGAAGATGGAAACCTGTTGGTAAATCCCAAAAGCGTCTCTCAGAAATTGCACTTCGGAGAGGAGAGACTATAATATCCGATTGATATAGTACAGGGTGGTCCAGCATAAATGAACCAACTTTGAATGCATATAACTCCGCCAATTTTTGGATTTTATTTATACTTTATACGTCAAATTAAAGATATTTTACTCAAGTATATGCACTGAAAAAATGGAACTGGTATAAGTTTAGGTTTTAATTATATACTCGGAACAGCGCTAGCTACCATATTTTGTTGTCATTTGTGACGAAATCTGGCGCCGTTGACAGACGATGATCACGTTTTGATCTTAATTTTCCGAACTGATAAGGGATATAATTCGGTTGAAATGATTTACAAATTTTCTAACAGTGGATGGAATAAACAATACCTTGAATTATCTGCTACTGAAAATTGATAAAACAGGATTTTCTAATCGTAAACCATGGGACTTACGGCGCGCATATCCGCTAACGCGGCTAACATTGCTCTTGTGTCCGAGTAAATTGGCCGTCAAGACGACCCGGAAAGGCTCTAGAGGCAAATCTCCCCAGGTCATTCAGCGTGAAACAGGTAGTCCTAGAAACACCGTACAGCATATTCTAAAAGATGATTTAAAGTTATTTGTCGACGTGATGTCCAACAGCACTCCAACACTGACGCAAAGAAACGACTAGCGAAACAGCTGGCGTGCAGCCAGCCGTTTCTTTGCGTCTAAAGCAGCTCGTGGCAGCGCGCACGGCTGTTGATAAAATTGAAAGAAAGTGGTTTTGCGACGAGAAGATATTCGTGGTAGACATGGGCGTAACTTTCCACGGAAAAGTGGTGGTGACTATTCCTCTGCTCACAACTTCTCTCTTCAATTCTTTCCCTTGGCTTCCTCTCCCTTCCCCAGATACGAATTTAGTATAAAATCTGATGAGAACTCTCCCTTCCTTTTTTTCTCCATTCTCACTCTTCCCCCCTTCGTCCCTCTCGCTGCCATGGTGCACTCCACGATCTTTCCGTGCAGTCACGGATATCTAAATCAATGTTTAAAACAAAGATCTTTCACAAATTTTATCCAGATTCCTCCTTTTTCTATTCGTTTGTCTCGATCGCCACTCCAATTCTATCTCAAAGTAGGCCTAGTGTGCATTTGCATTGTTCGCTAAGAGTACTATATGCCTGAACAGATGTCCTAGTAGCCTAGCCTATCCATCCATTCACGCAATTAATTCATCCAAGAGAGAGTCGTCAATAGCTTGCTCTCCCTTCCCTAAATACATGGCTTTTTAAAGAAATTTTTAGAACTGCACACAACCAGCAATTTTAATAATCTGGTGTGGATTTGGGGCCAAAATTTCTGACGACCTTTTTTTAGTCTCGCTTGGTCGTTTGTCGGAAGAGATTTGCAAAAAATTCACAAGTCACCGGCTAAAAATCTGCAGACTTTGTTTTTAGTCATCAACTTAAAATAGAGCTTTCATGCGTATTGTCCATGAACAAGACCTTCGAATCGTTCCATTACTCTCTTTCGTGGTAAACCGGCTGCATTTACCTTTTTCTACTGATTATCACTGCTCAAGATTGCTTTTACAACTGCACAAATTCATTCACCACTGCACATTTTTTGTAGAACTGCACGTTGAAAAAGCCTTGCCTAAAGTCTAAGTCAACTTTTCCGGCTTAAGACACGTGTTAGGCCTACGGAGGTTCCACCAACCAATGCTATTGTGATTATAACTTGTAATAATGATTCCGAATGAGTTTGTGAGCCACAGCCTCGGAACCATAACGGTTTGTGGGAGGGAACTACTTCACTTTCCATCCCAAAATCTAAAGTGGAAAG
The DNA here is from genome assembly GCA_949752735.1 of Lumbricus terrestris. Lineage (NCBI taxonomy): Eukaryota > Metazoa > Annelida > Clitellata > Crassiclitellata > Lumbricidae > Lumbricus > Lumbricus terrestris. Next base: position 50,289,426 of record OX457037.1, read on the forward strand.
GGAATTCCTTCCCTTTCCTCCTTATAATTTGCGGACACGAATGTGGACAGCGAGCACAGCCTCTATCAGCACTGGCGTCGATGCGATATATGCTATCAATCATAGAGGCTCTATCGTCTATAATCTATATGTATCTAGCAAACCCTACAACAAACACAGATCAATTAATATTAATTCAAACCCAGTTTTTATTTATGTGGTTTATAAACTGAACTTACACACAAACCCTTTGTAAAATTAGCCTGAATTAAGTGTTGATTAAACGAAAACTGAATTGAATTGTTAGACAGTCAGTTGCTTTCGTGCTAAAAAAATATTTATTTGCCGGACCAAAAAGTGGTGGTGACTGTCACCACCACTTTAAAAAGTGGTGGTGACTGGACACCACCGTCACAATAGAAAGTTACGCCTATGGTGGTAGATACTTATAAAAACACCCAAAATGATCGTGTTTATGCACGTGTTAGCGAAAAACGATTTGTGAATAACCCGGAGAAACGGCGCCTTATTACGTCACAAATGACAACAAAATATGGTAGCTCGCGCTGTTCCAAGCATATAATTAAAATCGAAACCTGTACTAGCTCCATTTTTTCAGTACATATACTTGAGTGAAATATCTTTAATTTGACGCATAAAGTATAAATAAATTCCAGAAATTGGCGGAGTTATATGCATTCAAAGTTGGTTCATTTATGCTGGACCACCCTGTATAATATCACTAGGCAAGTATGGCATAGCCTACTCTTGGCTATGCAGTGGTTAGAGGTTGGACCGTCCTCTTGGAGGATTACCACGGTTTATATATTAGGTCACTCACAGATGTTTTGATTGCTGATTGGTCATTAGTAATAGGTGTGTAAATAGCAAACGAAAAGTACATGTAAATAATAATTATTATTATTAATTGTTTATTTATAGATTCATATAATTTTATTGCCTCTCGCGGAATATGACTATTCAGATTCGCTCTCCATACAAAAAGTCAGGAACAGAAATGTCTTTTAGGAATCAGAAGGAGACTGGACGCAATATGCATATATATATAATTTGCTTGGACATGGCTGAACAAGTATGCCACATAGTCGTACATAAAAAGCAATTGGATCTTTTCTAATAACAGTTGCAATACACAATAATTATATATTATAATAATGTAGCAGAACTTTGATTTGAGTCGGATAAAAAGAGATTTGGATTGAATTCTAAAGGAGATTAGATACAATGATCTTAAAAGAAATGAATGGATGAGTTTTTTAAATATGTGAAATGGGAAGTACGTGTGTCTGTGTGTGTGTGTTTTGTCTTCAGTCAGTCGATGGATCTCATAAACCAGTCATCGTCTTCGTCAAAGACCAGAGACAGCAACAGTGGGAGAAAAGCTCACTACCAGGTCAGATATATATTTTATATAGACTATTATATTATATATCCACTGTTGAGATGTGAATAGAGGATCAGATGTATGTGCAGGAATGGGTGTGCGAATGGACGGATGGTTGGAGGCAGTGGATGGGCTGGTCAGTCGGTGGATGGATTGAGGGACGAATGGATGGATTGATGGATGGATAGAAGGGAAAATGGATGGAGAGATGTATGGATTTTAAATGGATGGATGAAAGAATTGATGAATGGAAAACTGGATGGATGAATTGCTGGATGGATGGATGGATGGAGAGATGGATTGTTTGATGGATGATTGGGTGGATAGATGGGGGAATGGATGGATAGATGGGGGATGGAGAGTTGCATGGATGGATGGATGGATGGGGTGGATGGATGGATGGGGTGGATGGATGGATGGATGAATGAATGGGGAATGGATGGATGGCTGGGGAATGGATGTATGGAGGGATGGGAGTATGAATGGATGGATGGATGAGGGTTGGATGGATGAATGGAAGGATAGAGGAATGGAGGATTGGATGGAGGGATAGAGGGATGAAAGGATGTATGGAGAGATGGATGAATGGAGGGACGGATAGAGGAATGAATGGAATCGGATGGTGAATAATTCAAGTACACTGTCTATGTATATTTGAGTTATTGGCGAATGGTGGGTAGAATGAATCCTGGAAGGATTTGTCGGATGCATAAAATGGAATAGATGTGAGTGATCATTTGAATATATGGGTGAATCATTCAACTTACTAATGGATGAATAGACAAATTTACGGATGGAGAATTGATAAGTGAAGGGAATAGACAGATTAGGATGGATGACTGGATACGATGGGACAGATGGATGGCTGGATGGATTGCACGGATGAACGTGGAAGAACCATTTCCAGTTGTCTGGTGTCGTATGTCCTCTGCTGTAGGTCGTTCGGTGGATATCTCCTCTGGCTCCCTCCCCATCTCCTCCGATCCGCTGAAATTCAGGTCAAATATGACACTTCCGGTTCGTTTTCTTCAGCGCAGACCGGAAATCGCCGTCCACAGAAGGGATCGTTCGTCTCTTGGTCCTCACTATCACCACCACGGGATCGTGTGGCCCGCAGCCGACCACCTGGCCATCATGGATCACAAGTCTTCCTCCCCTACGGGATCGATCGCATAGGATCAAAACCTGGTTCATAAACAAACCAAATTGAAAAACCATCTTATTAGCAATTACTTTTCCATAGAATTTCTAGAAAATACGAACTCAGTTGGTCGGCAGTAGTTTCTATTGACATGGCAGCCACGATTACTAAATTACTTTTATTAGGGCACGGCTTACATTTGGCCCGCTTAAGAGCAACATTAATTAGAGATATTTCAAGGAAATATATTTAAATTATTATCTTTATAAGAGAAGCCCTTTCCAAACAACTGCACCTCATTTATGGCACGGGTTTGTTGCGAATGTAGCCTATACTAGGGTAACTAGAAATGAGATAATTGTTGTATTGTTCATTCTGTTCTGTTCTCAGCCATCCTCGTTACGAGGTTCGGCCGCATCATGAACAATATTCCTCCAGTGTCTCCTGTCTTCCGCAAGTCTTATCATTTCATCCATTTCCAATCCCGTCCAGTCCTTTATGTTCCCCAACCAGTTTGTTCTCGGTCTTCCTCTTTTCCGATTTCCCGGCATTGTGCCCTGCATGATGTCTTTCTCCAAGCATATTCCCTCTCGTCTCATGATGTGTCCGAAGTAAGTAAGTTTTCTTTCCTTTACCGTCCTCAGAAGACTCCTCTCCACTCCTGCCTCCTCCAGGACCCACTCATTCCTCCGCATTTCCGTCCAAGATATGTTCATGATTAATCTCAGACACTTCATCTCGAATGCCTCTATTCTTCTTTCCTCCTCCTTCCTCAGTGTCCAGCTTTCACAGCCATATATAGCCACCGGCCACACCAGTGCTCTCCATAACTTTATCTTTGTTATGTTTGTTATGTCATGGCTCTTCCATATTTTTTTAAGGTCTGTAGCCACTGCATAACCCTTTGCCAATCGAACTCTGATTTCAGCACCGCAATCACTGTCCTCGTTTATCGTTGATCCCAAATACGTAAATCTGTCCACCTGCTCCAGTTCCTCTTGATTGATCCTGACTGTACATTTGGTTCCTGTTGTTGTCATGACATTCGTCTTTCCTGTATTGATCTTATTGTTCATTACTAGTAAACAAAAATAAACAATGGCTTGTGTTTAGTTATCGATTAGCAGAGCTAATTGTCATATATTTCACAGGTAACTGCCATTTATAAGCTATACATCAAACGACTTTGATATTAGCATTGTATGGACTGCATATGGAAATATGTTTCATAATCTTTATAAGAATATACATATAATAAGTGTTGTTGGCCATTATGGCTAAGCAATAAAAATCGTAGTATAGATTTGCAGATATATATATATATATATGTGTGTGTGTGTTAGCCTATTTAGCTACACCGGTAAGCGAGAGCGGCGTACGTCTGTTGGTTGCAACGGACTGCGGTTCAAGCCCCGGGCTGGGAGTTGACATTCAGAGATTTAGATACATGTATCTCGGGTTAGAACGTGTGGGACGCAGGGGCACAAGCTTCTGCGGAGCGACCTTGGGCAAGTTGCTTACCCACCATTGTCTGTGGGGAAGGCAACGGGAAACCACCTCACTCATCTCATCCCCAGGGGCGTAAAGCCAATGAACCTGCCTTAGGGCAGAGAACCATCATCATATATACAGGGTGGCTCAAAAAAAAACGTACCACCGGGGAAAATGCGATATCTTCGCAGCCGATTGGGGTTTTTCTGCGAAAATTTCACAATTTGAAGGGGAATGAATATACAACAATCCCTGAAAGTTTCATTTGAAACTTTTCATGTTTGCAAAAGTTACAGCTGTTCAAACTTAAAATTTCGTTTTTTCAATTATCCGGAGAATCATTCTCCAATACATGTGATTTCATTAGGATGTTTGGCAAATTACAACACACAAATTGATGATGATGTCATACGACCTCACTATGAGCTGTAAAGAAGCTGTTTATGAAGCAATCTGCTGGTATTTGGTGATATTTTATAGATTAAGGTCTCAATTGGTGAACCCAAACAATGAACGTCATGGGCAAAGTTTCTGCAAAAGATAAAATGGGAACTCGGACTTTGCATGAACAGAGACTGAGACATCGCGTGATCATAGCAAAATACCCAGTGAAAAGTGGAGCCTGAGCACATTGAAGACTATCTGCAAACGGGTTTATGTAACGAAGATCAGATGTCGGAAGAGAGGCAGGAAGTGGTCGCTTGATCTGACGGAAAAAGCGCGATTTTCACGAAATTCGCTTGGTAATCGAAAGGTCAAGTTTGCAAAGCAAATCGTGGTTTCGGCATCAGATATGCCGGCGTGTGTTGCGGCTGCAAGAAAAGACTGCAATTAATCCCATTCAGTAGGTTAGATGTCAAACTCATCATTGAACTCGCTTACCCAGACTCATTGAAGACCAGGTATGCTCTAACATCTGGTTTTATTATGCAGCAGGACAGTGCGCCTGCTTGCTCGCACGGCAAGGTTGATTATGATGGCGCTACCTTATTGACATCAACTGAAGTAAATGCATTGGCAAAGATGATTTACAAACTCGCCAGACCTTAACCCTCTTGTTTATCACGTCTGGGAGCTATGCTGGAACGCTGCAAGACATTTAATCCCAAGTTGGAGAACATTGGCCAGCTGAAGCAAGTCTTGCTGCTAATGTGGGGTCAGTTGCCGCAGGACCCGACCAACAAGGCCATACTAAGCTTCACAAAAAGAATTTGAGCTTGTGTTAAGGCAGAGAGTGGACACTCTCATTATACCTTACAATAAACTGCAAAACCGAATGCTGAGGTCGTAGGGAAAAGTGATATCATATGACATGGAAATCTACAAGTGACGTAAATTTTCCGCGGATATTTGAAAAAACGAAATTTTAAGTTTGAACAGCTGTAACTTTTGCAAACATGAAAAGTTTCAAATGAAACTTTCAGGGATTGTTGGAAATTCATTCTCCTACAAATTGGGATATTTTCGCAGAAAAAGTTCAATCGGCGGCGAAGATATCGCATTTTCCCCGGTGGTACGTTTTTTTTTGAGCCACCCTGTATGTGTGGATTTATCTGTAGTCCATATATATCTATACGTTTTTGCATGTTCAAGCGGCTCTAATAATATGTATACGCGACAGTTTTGACATAATAATGGATTGCAATTTCAGAGCACGGGCCTACATGTAGACATGCACTGCAGGCTTTCACCACGCTTAAATCGAAAAGTGTCACTGTCATTTAGGCCTGCCCACATAAATTATGTATAGTTATAATATACTTAGGCCTGTATCTGTGAGTTTTTCGTATATATATATATATATAATCGTATGAATACTGTTCCATTTCTCGAAGTGATTTGTCGCAACGCTCTCGCATCTTCAACGATATATATATATATATAAATGTATAAACACAAACATACGCATATAAATGTATATATATATGTACAGTATATACATATGTGTGTATATATATTTGTATATATAGGCTATGCCGTGTTTCCAAATTCCCATGTCAGCAGCACCTTCTGCGCTTCGATAATTGCACCATACGGACGGAATACTAAAAGTTTCGCTCATAACATACGGAATTCCTATAATAAGCCGCACTTTAGAGAGCACCTTAAGTGATCTATTTTTCTGCACATGTAGTCTAGGCCTAGTACGCTGTAGACATCAGACATACCCGGTGTTAGGCTACGCAAATGTAAATCGAACTTTCTCAGCGTCACATTAAACTGCATCATGCAGAGAAATATATATATATACTCTGCAGTGTCAAATGAGACAATGCGCAAGAAACAATATGATTCTAAATGGTCGATCAGTTTCTGTTGAGCAGTTTATCCTTTTCTTTGTGGCCTACTTTGTACACCTGCACACCCCTGAGGTGACCCCTCTGACGAAACTAAATAAGCGTTCCAGAATAAACGCTTGCTCTCTGAGCTTCGTCTTTAAGCAGCATTTTAGAAATTTGGTTTTAGCGATCAAGAGTTTTTGTTTTGTTTTGTTTTGTTTGTATGTGCACTTGTCATAGCGCCCCTTCAAGATTTCTACTCAGAATAGCTCCCGACTACAGCGCGTACACTGCGTCAGAGTTTCACGCCGAAGCGCTGAGCAATTGCGAATGAAGGCCTTGTCCAAACGCGACTTGAGGTGGATTCGAACGTGCAACGCTTCGGCTGCAAGGCAACGAACGCATACCCAATACACCACCACGTCTCACGATGACCTGGAGTTAGGTCGGTGAAGACGGTCTGTGTTGCCTTGAAGCCTTCGATGGAAATACTGGGATCATTCCGGAATGCATAAACACGAAGACTTCAAACTAAAATGTAATTTATTTCGGGCAGAAGCTTCACCGAATTACTTGCTGACTACATTGTAAACCCACAGAACAGGGCTGTTTTAAAGGAATTTTTAGAACTGCACAACTCCTTCTTTTCCTTTCCATCCTCCATGGTAAATTACTCACTCTCGAATGACAATGACCATTTTTGCTAGTTTTAACTGTACAAAGTGCTTCTACAACTGCAAAAATTCATTTAGAACTGCACATTTTGTGTACAACTGCACGTTAAAAAAGCCCTGCCACAGGATTTCAGTTGTGTTATGAACTTATGATGATGTTTCGGCCTGCATGATATTCCAATAATACAGACATACACGAGAAAACAACAACATGCGGTTACATGTCTTTCTCCTTCACAGTGTAACAGTAGCAGTTTGTCGGTATAGGTCTACAGTATTTTCGATTAGCGCTCGGAATATAATGCTGAAATGTGCGTGCTAGTCCAAAGTCTGGATTAAGGAGGAGGGCGACACTGAACATCTTTGATATGGCAGTGTCTTTAAACATGTAGCACGATTTTTGTTAATCTATGCAGTCTCGATCACTCAAGCTGTCACTGTATACACGGTGATTCATTAAAAAACGACCCCCTACATAAGTTGGCATAACTCATGTAGATGACCATCAATTTTATTGAAATTTCAGAACAGTGACGCTTGATGCTCTAGCCAAGTGCTATATAAATTGTTTTACATTCAAAGCCAAAATGACGTAACGCGAATGACGAAAGTAATGACGTCACGACTATCTCGACAAAATGGTGTTTACCGAAGAAGATAAACATGCCATAACATTTCTAAGAAAGAATAAAAATTATGGTGCAAAACGTTTTTTAAAGGAATTTTCAGATAAAGAATGGACACTTGGTGGATTAAGGGCTCTGATTTCCAAAATTGATAAAACTGGGTCTTTTCATCGTCAACCAGGCAGCGGCCGCCCTCGGACTGCCACAACAGCCGACAATGTTGAACAGGTTGAATCGCTGGTACTCAGCCAGGAAGATTTGCCACAATCGCATCGTTCGCAGAGACAAATTGCTCGAGAAACAGGTATCAGTCAGACATCAGTTTGGAGAATTGTTAAGAATGATTTAAATTTGCGATGTTTAAAGAAACGGCGCGCTCAAGAACTCACAGAAGCCAACAAACAAGCAAGATTCCAGCGTTCCCGACAGCTACTGCGTTCGTATCCTGCAAGCTTAGTCAATTTCATCTGGTTCACTGATGAGAAACTGTTTACGGTAGGAGCACCCAGTAACAATCAGAATGATCGAATTTACGTACCCGCCGGTACAAGGAAGAGGGACGTTCCAGCAAATCGTCTTTTGCGAACTCGACCAACTTTCAGTAAATCCCTTATGGTATCTGTCGGGGTCTCTGCACACGGTCGTACGAACATTCATTTCCTCGAACCGGGCGTTAAGATCAATGGACAATATTACAGAGATGTTCTACTAAAACAGGGCCTTTTACCAGACATTCGTGACATTACCGATGAGTATTTCATCTTCCAGCAGGATAGCGCTCCTGCGCACAGAGCACGGGACACTGTTGCGTTACTGGAAACTGAAACACCTGATTTCATCCCGCCTACTTTGTGGCCCCCCAACAGCCCTGATTTAAATCCAGTGGACTATAAGATATGGAGTGTCATGCAAGAGAAGGTCTACAGATCTCGAATATGTGATGTCAGTGAGTTGCGAAGTCGAATTGTGGAGGCATGGGACGAGATGGATCAGCGCATCATTGATGAATCAAACAGTGGCGTACTCGTCTTCGCGCATGCGTAGCTGCCAAAGGGGGTTAATTTGAACATAAACTTTAACTTTCCGAATGTTTAGAAATAACTCCTCTGTCTTCCTTTAAAATTTCTTTCACATAGCATGACATTTGAAGGAGTTACAGTGAAATATGTAGGGGGTCGTTTTTTATTGAATCACCGTGTAGAACTGCTGCAGGTCCCTTATGCCAGTCCTTCACTCACAGCTTCTCTGTGCCAGGTATACTATTGCAATTATTGCATCATTCACAGATACGGTAATGCAGGGCTTAAAGTGTGGCTGGACGATCATGGACGGCGTCCATGCATTTATTTTAAAATATGAACACCATCCTGCCACTTATTGGCCAGTACAGCCTGAAAAGGTAAGGGGCGTCCAGGCATTTCTTTTGGAAAGGTATGGGGCGTCCAGGCACTTATTTTTCCACACTTTAAGCACTGCGGTAATGTGTCAATAAGTAAGAACTATGCGTTTCAGAAGTTTGACAGACGGATTGACAATTTAATTAAAGGCGTCACTAGTAATTATGTCATTGCAAATAATTCTTCCTGTCTTTATGATGCAGGTGTGCAATGAAACATTTTTAATGCATTTCAAGAGTCATACTTAGATTAAGCGCTGTGAGTATGACTGTAGCAATCTTGATTAATAATTGCAGACATAGATGGCATAGATGCGCTTTAAGAAAACGGCGAAATGACTTAGTAACCTCCAAAGCGATACGAGCATGACTGTAGAGAAGATCTTAGCAGGTGCGTCTAAACATTGACAGCGCTTAAAAGGACAGATCAAAATTTAATGTCAACGTTGTTCAACGTTGTTCAACGTTGTTCAACGTTGTTCCGTCTCCTTTAATATCCTCTTAAATACACTATCTATCTAAAAAGGCATAACGTCTGAATGTGTCTTATTTAACTGGGACTGCATGAGGCAATGGAACATCGTGCTCTTTCTCTATAACTTATAAGCGCACGTCCAACAAAAAAGTGTTACACCGATATGCCGAATGATGCAAATAAATTGGCCTAATATGCTGACGAAAGATGAAGAATTCTAATTTTGAACCCAAAGATGGAAAAATAACGCCATCACATCCATAACATAATTAGCGTTCCTCCTTCGTTTTTTCTTCGTGTGTTGTGTGTATATTTTACTTTTGCCTATATATGTATGTATGTATATTCATATATATATATATATATGTATATTAGGGTGGTCGCATCTGTAATGGCAAATTTTCAACTTCATTTTTGTTCTTTCCCCAACCCCCCATTTGGTGCCACTTGGTAAAAGACTGATGCAGCCCAAAAATTATCCCGATAGAAAAATATTTAGGACTAGCACAACGTGTTTGAAGTTTTGGATTTTACGAAATTTCATCGTCTTTTTGAGTATAATGCTAATTTAGCTACATTTTTGGACCTATGACTAGTTTTAAAAGAAATGCAACATTCTTTTACTCAAGCACGACTGACAAGTATGTCTGACTTCTACAATGATGATAATGGTTTGTTATATATTTTCATGAACAATTGACCATCACAATAGTATTTGACTCGTGAGTCCCTGAGATCGATGACCATAAACCTTTACTATAAATCTACTTTAAATTTCTGTTAGCTGCCATTGGCACTTTGCTGTTGAGTTGCTTGACTCGGGTTCTGCTAAAAATAAAGATAGCCCCTCCCGCTTCTGGCTTGGCTGACCAGAAGTGATCCAGCACTTAGGCCATTAGTGTTAAGCTACCGAACCCACTGCTGTAAAACCGATCTGCGTGTCGTGCTATAGTGGGCCGTATTTCGTATAACATGTACTTGTAATCAGTCTGCGGTGTATCAGATTGGGTGATTAAATGAAGATTATTGTAGTAGAAAGTCAACACATTGCCATGTTCTTTTGATAGTCCTGATTTCTATCTACAGGGATTCTTTGTTACACTAAAGGCTCTTTATTACATGCTTAACTTTAACACAAATTCTGATATAATACGGACAAGGACCTCAATAATAGTTGAACTAGAGAAAACTACTGATGACACATGTATTTTTGTTTAATGTGGTAATCAGAGCAGAATGACACAGCGCATCACAGATAAGATTTATCAAGAGTTGCTGTAAAGAAATGAATTAAAATAGATGTTGAAATTATTGAGATCATAATTTTTATAGATCAAAGAAATTACTTATTACCACATAGGAGTCAAAAAGCAGCTTTTAAACAACTTCCAAAGAGAGCATCATAATTGAGTGCCTGATGAAGACTACTCACATTGTTGTCTATTTCATAATATAGAAGTTATCCAATTAAAAGTATAAGCTTACTTTTAGAGCTGAAAACATGAACACAGAGTCAAACAATTGACACAGAAAGTGCTGTCAAGAGTGGACTCAAATTACACTGCCTTTATTAGCTATTGTAAATTAACTACCTATTATAAATTAGCATGAAAGGCGATGGTGTCAAACACGTAAGCTATATGCGACTCAAAATCTCTACATCATGCTCAGCAATGGATCCAGCTGAAATTACAGTGGCCGCATGGACATCTCAGACGACCAACCAATTCAAGGGTATAAGTATAGCACTCTCAAGACAACACCCATTGGTACACCCTTGGAGGCAGATGAACACCTTCCTTGGGCAACATGCCAGAGATTTCACTTTGAGGGAAGTGAATCGTGAAAACTACAACATAGCTCAAACCCATGCAAAGACCAAATGCAATTTGAATTGTGAGACAGTGCAATAATGCCTCAGCTCGAAAACATTTTAGCCTAAATTTGAGATAAAAATTCGCATCTAAAAATAATGGATTTCTACTTTTTAATATTACTACAGTTCCTTGTACCCAGTAACCCCATGAACAATGACGGTAGAAAAAGAAATATTTCTCGGAAATCAGACCTCAATAAGAATTTTGGTAATTTTGCAGAATAAATTAATTATATAAGACACAGATGAAACCGCACAATTTTTTTATTTTTCCCCAATATAATTTATACTATTACTGTTCTCTTACTGTAGCAGTCTAAGAACAATACGCTATTATAATCAATCAAGACAAGGTAAAACAGGTACTATTTGTAAAGAAATAAGATATGATAGATATTATCTGTGATGCGGTATGTTATGCAGGTTTTCTAGCCTTAGAGGAATTTTTCTTGAAGTGGCGCTATATAAATTGATGATCATGATTACGATGACAGTAGCATCATCATGTTTAAGTGTGGAGCAACTACAGGTAGTTGAATTGATTCCTGGTTTGAAGATTCCTGGTTGACTACAGCCATATAGCTACTTTTGAGCATTAGAAGTCTTGCTATTATAAGGGTAAAACTTTGATGGCGTTGTGCTAGTCCTAAATATTAATATTTTGTCTTACAACTTTTTGTGTGATGTTTCTGGGGAGAATGGAACCAAACGGCGCCTTGGGGAACAGTCAATTCACACTTTCATTTTTAACGACCACCCTAATGTATATACTGTATATCGTCGATTCCTTTTCACTTAGCATCAAATGAGTCGTTGCATCTCCCATTCCATTCCATAGAACGGGATTTCTCTTCTCCATGGCAGTCGCTGAATGAATGAAGTCCGGTGAATGCCGGGGAACGTGTGAACGGTTTGTTTGGCGTTCGTGACTCAATGACTCCGATTCTGCGGAATGGTAGAAGGGATATTAAGACGACCGTTCTATATACATGTAAGCATATAATATATCTAAGTCACATGTGAGAAGTTGTATGTCTGTCTGTATCTCTGCGCTTAAAAGATGTATGTCTTTTTGTATCTCTGCTTTTAGAAGCTGTATGTCTGTCTGTATCTCTGCGTGAGTTTAGTGATGTCCCTGCATTTGTCTGTTTGCCTATACCGGTGTTTATCTGTGTCGCTCTGTTTCCATCTGTCTCCGAACTATGTAATTATTAGAGATGCTAAAACGCCGGCAAATTGATTTTCCAACACACGTTCTTTGCCTTTGAGCCGTGGTTGCGTGTCACCTCTATTTCATATCTAGTCCAGTCCACTGCGTGCAAGCGCCCAACAGTGATTGTGCAAACGTTTCATGCAGTAAAGATTTTTGTGGATAGTAGATAAATTAGGCTACACTACAAACAGAAAGTCAACTTCATCGGTTTCTGTTTTGCCATGATAGCCAGAGAGTAATTTGGTCATTTTTATGTGTTTTTAAAACCTGAGATCAATTCAATCACGAGGTGCACATGCATAATTTGCATATATCCTACTTTATAGGCAGCTATCGAATCATTTTGGTCTGTTGATTAATTTTTAAATCCATTTCACGAAGTCGATCGGTCAATTTCCAGTGTGGAAAATAATAGCAAACAATCCTAATGTGAAACGTTTGAGTGAAAATGAAGCGATCATTAAAATGTAGATGCTGATGATAGAGTCGAAGATTATTAATTAACTGTATCCATTGCAACAAATTGTTGGCTTACTGTGCTTCGAAAATATCGTTGACGAATCATCTTCAGACAGAATGTGGAATATATGAAGTTTTTGTAGTAAGTAGCAAATGAGTTTTTGAAAATATCTAGAAGTTAGAATTTCGAAATCAAATTTTACAGGTTTAAAGACAATTCATATTATTTTATACATGATGACCAGATTTCATCAAAAATATTTAAAGCAGAACAAAAGTTATATCACTTTTAGTGAGACCACCAATTTTTTTGATGGGGTCTTTTTATGGCCCACCGTGTGTACTGCATGTATATACATTATTATATATGCATATGTGTGTGTGTGTGTGTGTGTGTGTGTGTGTGTGTGTGTGTTTGTGCGTGTGTAATTTGTATGTAGCAGTTTATAATCATTCACATGACAGGTATACGAAATTAATCGAATTTAATGCACCTAGCCTATATCTAAGTCACATTTTATAGATTAATAGATTAAATTTGTTAATCAGACTGAATAGTGAATAGCTCACCACTGTCGCCAGCCATAATATAAACTGTAATTATATTTGAAAGATGTAATTATATGTCAACACGCATTCTAAATGTGTATTTAGCATGCTATGTAATACAAGACATTGCACTATAAGGCATTGCAAGACATTGCAAGAGTATTCTCTTGTTGTAGACCCATATTATCAATGATGTGTGATCAATAATAGGCAATCATGCATTTGACTAATCTAGTAATCCTAGACATTGTGCATGTATGTATATATATATATACATATATATGTATATGTATATATATGAATATATAGGCTATCTATATGTAGTGCAGATGTAGAGTTGTAGACCCATTGTATACTACATAGCCTACATACATACAGTCGCATACATGTGTTTATGTATGTTTGTATGTATGTATGTATGACATTGTATGTATGTATGTATGTATGTATGTATGTATGTATGTATGTATGTATGTATGTATGCATATATGCATGCATGCATGCATGCATGCATGCATGCATGTATGTATGTATGTATGTATGTATGTATGTATGTATGTATGTATGTATGTATGTATGTATGTATGTATGTATGTATGTATGTATGTATGTATGTATGTATGTATGTCTGTATGTATGTATGCATGCATGCATGCATGCATGCATGTATGTATGTATGTATGTATGTATGTATGTATGTATGCATGTATGTATGTATGTATGTATGCATGTATGTATGCATGTATGCGTGTATGTATATGTGTGTGCATGTGTATAGACGTGTGCATGTGTGTGTGCATATGATGTATCGTATTTGTGTGAATTGATTGTGAGTGTGGATTTGCGGATGAAAATAGCGGAATGGCCGATAAGTCGTTTCGGTTGCGATGGGAACCGAAATTAATTTTCATGTCATAATTCGATTTCACGCAATCGTCGTTCGACGCATCGTAAATCAGGAAAGGACACAGACAGACAGACGGACATACAAGCAGACAGACAGACGGACATACAGGCAGACAGACAGACGGACATACAGACAAACAGACAGACGGACATACAGACAGACAGGCAGGCGGACATACAGACATGTAGACAGCCAGATAGACAGGGCAACAGACAGACAAGCAGGCAGACAGACAAGCAGCTGGACGGACCAGTTAGGGAGACAGATAGACAGACGGATAGACAGGCAGACAGGCAGATAGACATATAAACATCAAATAGACAGACAGACAGGCAGATGGACGGACAGATGGAGAGACAGATACACGGACAGACAAGGAGACAGGCAGGCAGACAGTAGGAAGATAAGACAGATCGACGGATAAACATGAGCAGATAGACAGAAGAACAGACTGACGACTCACTCACTCGCTCACTAATAAGACTTCTGGCACTCTGGTTTACTATATGGCTGATTGACTGACTGACAGACAGACGGACTGATTGACTCACTCACTCACTCACTCACTCACTCATTCACTCACCCACCCACTCACTCAGTGACTCACTCACTCACTCACTTACTCGCTCACTGATAAGACTCCTGGCACTCTGGCTGACTGTATGGCTGACTGACTGACTAACTGGCTTCGCTGACTGACTGATATATATCCTGATTTAAAAGCTGATTTCTATTTTCTATTTTCTCATAGTTGGTCATTCGTATGCATCGCTGACTTCGGATGCCTTCAGTTTCTGTGCTTCGTCCATTTTTCTGATGTTGACTTATTTAAGGGATACACTGTGTCTTTCTCCTCTGCTTCCTCTTCGTCTTTTCTTCTTCTTCTTCTTCTTCTTCTTCTTCTTCTTCTTCTTCTTCTTCGTCGTCGTCGTCCTCCTCCTCCTCCTCTTTCTCTCCTCTATTTCTTCTTCTTCTTCTTTTTCTTCTTCTTCTTCTTCTTCTTCTTCTTCTTCTTCTTCTTCTTCTTCTTATTCTTCATCATCTTCTTCTTTTTCTTCTTCTTCTTCTTCCTCCTTCTCCTCTATTTCTTCTTATTTTTCTTCTTCTTCCTCCTCCTCCTCCTCCTCCTCCTCTCCTCTATTTCTTCTTCTTCTTCTTTTTCTTCTTCTTCTTCATCTTCTTTTTCTTCTTCATCTTTTTCTTCTTCTTCGTCGTCTTCTTCTTCTTCTTCTTCTTCTTCTTCTTCTTCTTCTTCTTCTTCTTCTTCTCTTGCTTCTTCTCTAAGTCTTTTCTGCATCTCTAAGTGTGCACACGTGGTTTCACGTTGTATGCCGCTACGCGTCTCCTCCTTTCGACTAATCCCACTGCTTTGCGTTAGATAGTTAGACGAGTAGACAAGTGCAGTGACCTCACGTTCAGCATTCAATATAATATTATATATACATATAATTATATGCATTGGTATACATAAATATAAACATAGATATAAATAGATGCACATTTCGTGGCTCTAGAGAATATTGTCCTCTCTCCCATGCAGTCTTGCAGACATGCATGTAAGCGTCAATGAGCGTAGACACTCAAACTTAGGTTGACGTTCGGTTCTGCTAATATTTTCGCCATTACGCACACACACACGCGCGCACACAAACACATGCACACACATACACACACACACGCACACACGCGCACACACACACACACATTATTATAGACCTATAGGATGCACAGATTCAGATCTCCTTTCCGTGTCCAACATCAAAACCTATAGCTCCGCCTCTGAACAATGCGTATGTATCCGTTCATGCACAGATGCATGGTGTGCCTGTGTGTCCGTGTTTGTGTGTGTGTGTGTGTGTGTGTGCATGGTGTGCTCGTGTGTGTCTTGTGTGCACGAGCGTGCGTGTGCTTGTGTGTGTCTGCGTGTGTACGTGTGTTCGTGTATATGTACGCGTGTGACTGCACATGTGTTGGAGGTAAATATCTTTTGGCTTATGGCGAGGTATATATATATATATATAAATATATATATAGACTATATATATATAAGACCGTTGTGTGTACCTGTTAAAATATTGACGATGTCTTCGCATCGGACAAAGATCGTCGACTTACTTCCGCAACATAGAATAGCCTCTGCTGTCTTCTTCGTTTGATTCGTCGTCTTCTTTCGACCGTTGCCACCCCCTCTGCTCACCGTCTCATCTGCATTGGAGCAGGTCAGTATATAGAAGGCGGCATATATATAGACTGTTGGTGTCCAAAGCAGAGACAGCACATTCCGAATCGTTTCACATCGCCATTCTTAAAATAATAAACTTAATTATAAGGTCGCACCATGCCTAGCTATGATCTCACCTAAGGATGATGATAATGATAATGATGATGATAATAATAATAATAATATTATTATTAATAATAAAAAATTAAAAAATATTAAATAAAAATAATAATAATAATAAAAAAAATAATAATAATAGAGGGTGGTTGGACTCGCTAAAATTCACACAGCTTTTGTTCTGTTTGTCTGTTTGCAATATTTGTTGAAACAATAAAAATAAAAAAATAAAAAAAATAAAATAATAAAAAATAGTAATAATAATAATAATTCTTGTCCTATACGATGTTCAGAGCAAGGCAACTCGAATTTATTTTTGCGGCTCAGAGTGTTCTTAATTAAGAAGTTCTAATTAAGTGCTCTAAAACCAGAGCTAGCAAAATTATCCAGTAGGAATAAACATACCTGCTAGTGCATGTCATTGTTGAAAACAAAGCAGATGGAAGTGAATTTTTAAAAATAAATACACGCGGTACCGGGTAGTGTCTTTTTCAACTTCTCTTCATCTGGGGGGATACGATTAATACGGGGGATACTCTAATACGGGGGGAACTCTATTTCGTGACACCGTCTCCCTTGCATGCTTTCGTCGTGCAGTTTATATCTGCGATATAGAGATGGATGTATCTAAGTCTGTGCTGCACTTTGCAGAGCCATGGGAAAACGCTGGTCTATACTTTATTACGGATAGAATAATGCACTGGTTCAACCATGCTGAAAGCAGCTTCCTGGAATGATAGTAAGGAAGAGGGCAGTTCTGGTTCGATTGCGCAGATGGAGAAACTGTTGCGCTTGATTGCATCGCTGCGATAGACGTCACGGTTGAGCGGCGACAGATTTAATTAAGACAATAGGGATGTGGATTGTTGGCCGATATGAGTGCTGACGATGCGTGACACTGTTTCTATGTCTTGCCTTTCGTTCAGTGTATTATAGACAAACAGCTTTCAATTATTGTTTCTACTTACCAAACATTATCAATATCTAAGATGTGATACAGTATTATACAAACGCATATCCACACTTAATTATACATACATGCATGATGCATACATATTTGAAGTATGTCTCACCCACTCTGTCTGTCTGTCTGTGTGTCTGTGTGTCTATCTGTGTGTTTGTCTATTTGTCTGTCTATGTGTCTGTTTGTCTGTCTGTTTGTCTGTCTGTTTATTTGTCTGTTTGTATGTCTGCTTGTCTGTCTGTTTGTCTGTCTGTTTGTCTGTCTGTTTGTCTGTCTGTTTGTCTGTCTGTTTGTCTGTCTGTTTGTTTGCTTGTTTGTCTGCCTATCTGATACGGATGGCACATTGCACTGGTTCAACCATACTGCAAGCAGCTTACTGGAATGTGCAGTAGGAAAGAGGGCAGTTCTGGTCGAATGACACAGACGGAGAAGCTTCTCTGACTGATCCTGATTTATATGTCTTTCTGTCTGTCTGTCTTCTGTCTGTCTGTCTCTGTCTCTTTATGTAGAAATATGTATGTTAACATGTATATACCTGAAAACCTGAAGTACATTTATATGCTATATATGCCTACCTCATAGAGATATAGACCTATCTCATATTATAATATCTATGAAAAATGTCGATTTCACACAATACATATACATGTACATTGTAATTATAATGCGACTCATATGAAATTGTAGTAGGCCTACTACAGAAGTCAGTTCAAAAGGCGATAAACATTTACTACGTTAGCACCTTTATATAGCCTACATATACATATACATATACATGTACATATACATACACATATAGCCTACATATACACATACACATATACTTATACAAGTACATGTACTGTTACACAAGGCCGTAGCCAGGATTTGATTTCGGGGGGTGTTTCACCAATTTCCCTTCCTAAAAAACTGTTGACCTTTTTAGCCGTCCACCCGAAATCTTCACAAAATGCCACCAATTAATTAATCCTGTTCCTTTTTAATTCTGTTTTTTTTCCATTTTTCCATTTTTGGGGTGTTGTCATGGTCTTATTTCATGGTTTTTGCATCATGTGCTCGTAAATGCATTCTATTATTTTTCACATTTTCCATTTCGGGGGTGTTCAAACACCCAAAACACCCCTAGCTATACGACCTTGCATACATGTACAATGTACATGTACATACATGTAGGAGCCATGTAGCGTTTTGGGAAAAGCTACAAAATTATACTTATTTTTATCCATGTTGGCCATAACGGTTAATTAACTCTATGCTGCACCAGAGCGAGGCTGCAGACATTACGCCAGCATGACGTGTGACCTTTTAGATGACGTGGCGAAAGTGTGGGCGCCGCTGATTGGCCAAGAGCGGCGCGTGATCTAAAACAGCGGTAAAAGGTCGCTTCCGATTGGCTGCTGGTCCAATCTAGGTCAGTAGGACGAAGAGACGAAAGAGGTGAAACCGACGAAAAAGACTAGGCCATCTTTTTGAATAGAAATTCGATTAAAACTAAGTTTTCGGGCATCTAAATTAATAAGGAAGTCAACTAAATTAATAGATAATAAAGTAAACGACCGCTGGTCGCCTCCGGTGGAAGGAGAACGTCGAAATAAGCAAAACCGCTTAGGAATCAGGGAAGTAGAAATAAATTAAAGTGTAGCGTGCTGAATCTGTAAATGAATGAATGTTTAAAATGGCCGGAACGCGTTGATATAAATTATATAGCGCATTACAGGTAGAGCGAAGGATAAATTAGCGCTTGTGTTAAGAGGCGTGAATATATTGAAAGAGTTGCTAGAAGTAGCCTTGCGATATAACTGTTGCTGTGGTCGTGGTAAATTAGTGCAAAGTGTTGATGTTAATTCGTTGCTTTCGTGAAACTGATTAATAGCGTGATTTGACCTTCTGCAGTAGTTAAGGAAATAAGAACTGAACTGATAGTCTAGTTATATGCAGGAGCATAAAGGATAGGTATCAAGTAATGCAAAGGGTGTAATAACCAGCCATAAATGCTGTGTAGTGTTAGGAATACTTTGTGTTGAACTGATAAGTATTATAGGCAGAATTGTATTTGCACAGGTTGCTGCCAATTGTATATTAATTAAGTAGTGTTGCAAGAATAAATAAAGTGTTGCATATTGAACTAGAATTGAAGGTGATTCACTGACTGACTTGCAATTAGTTGTAAAACCGAATGATCCCATGTCTCGTGCCAGCTCTTTGAGGGGCGACGCCCTAGAGGAATCGGATGATTCGGAGGGAGGGCGGACAGTCAGTAGTGATGAGAGATTGATAGAGCGCCAGATATATCCAGCCAAATACTCTCCGCCACCTCTTCAGGAGTTCGAGTCCCTTTCGCCCAAAGCTGCCGCGGGGATAACGAACTCAGACGAGCACCGGAAAGAGGGTGCTGTCGCGCGTCGACAAACCGCCGCGGAGACATGTCCTGTAGGCCCTGGTACCCATGAAAGAAGAGAATCTGGACGTTCCTCCCTGTCGTTCACACTTGAGGTTCCCGTAGGTGGTTCCCTGTCGCCCCGGCAGTACGCCGCCACACTAGGGGAGGGGGGCGAAAGTAAGCGAGTAAGTGGGGCATCCCTTGCAAGCGCTTCCGGTCCCCTAGCGGTTAGGGCGGGCGTAACAAATGGTACCAGAAGTGGGGTAGAAGTGGAACAAGGGGAACAAGTGGAACAGGTGGAACCAAGAAAATTTGGAAGGGCAGAATTTCCTGGAGAGAGAGAGAAGTGGGAAGGCGAAGAAATGGCTTATTATGGCGCTAGACCCAAGTGTCCTTCGGACTACCCTGTTACCGCAGCAATTGATGCGGGTTTTGATTTTGAATTTTACATGAGAGATAAACAAGCGAGGTTGGTTAACAGAAAGCTTGGAGGACATAATTACGAAAGTGAAGGTTCGGAGGTAACTGATCTGCGACCCTTTCATAACGTTCTGTTGCATCCTAATATGTTGAATTTGGATAAAGGTTGTGTTGGGATCCTTGCTAACTCTGAGTGTATAGTTTCAGATATGGAGGATGGGGATTCGGCGCTGCCGAGGGAACCGGGACTCCCGACTTCGGATGCACATCCCGGGCACCCAACCCTAGTCCACCCTCGGGCTACCACCTTCCCACCACCGCCTCCCTCGTCGCACCCTTTCGCCGTCCGAGCCCCTCCTGCTCCGACCCCGAACACAATCGGTGGTGTCGTCAAGTCGAATCCTTGGGTGAGAACCGTCACCCCGGTCACAGCCTCGGTGTGCAAACTGTCCGTATCCGTCGTGTCGTCGACTCAGTCAATCATGTCGACCTTGTCCTCGTCGTTGAAACCACAGGTTACACAAAGTTCCGCCTACCTGCCCTCGAACCCTGGCCCTCCCGCTTACCTGTCCGGTTGTCAACCAACAACCGCTCTGTGTCGGCCAGCTTCCGCCTACGATGAACGATTCTGGGTAACCACACGAGCAGCCCAGAACAACCTGGAAGCGAAGTTCCATGTTGTGTCTACATCCGGGAGCGAAAACAGTCAGTTCCAGTTCGAACAGTATGCTGAACCGCCTACAGCTGAACCTCAACCAACGATCCAAGGTCGCTTTCAGCTGAGTACGACTCCAACCTCGTCGGTCACTGTGCAGTCCCAATCACGCGTGAGCAGAACTGTTGATTCGAAACCCAGACAGTATATGAAATTGGACAGGTACAATGGAAAGACATCGGTCGAAGCTTTCCTAAAGAAATTCGAGATCTGTGCGAACAGTAATGGTTGGACAGATGGAGAGAAATTCGCCCAGCTGACCTGTGCCTTGACAGAGCCAGCTGATCAGCTGCTCTACGAGTTCGACTCCGAAACCATAGCATCCTGGTCTGACCTGGTTGATCGTCTACGCCTGCGGTATGGAAGCTCCGATCAAGCCGTCCTCTACCAGACCCAATTGAACACACGACGGCAAAAGATGGGTGAAGACCTCAGCTCTGTAGTACGAGACATTCGACGAATCATGATCCTGGCGTTCCCTGGTCCCACCTCGGTGCACAGTGAAGTCATAGCGATTCGTGCCTTTCTCGACGCCCTGCGAGACAGAGACTTAGCCATGAAGGTTCGTGAGAGAGAACCTACCACCTTGGACCGTGCTTATAAGACTGCCATGCGTTTAGAGAGTTACCGTCAAGCGGATGATGGTAACCTTGGCCGCGACGAACACCGACCTAGTCGGGTGAAAACTGTAACGGAAGTAGACTCTGCCCCTGCTGACGGTCAGAGACAATTCCAGGAAATCGTACTAAGAAAAGTTGAACAGATAGAGAGGAAGATAATGTCGCTAGAGAGTAACGGTCCCGACCCCCGACAATTTCGACAGTGGCGGCCCCAGCGTCGAGCGGAGCCTCCGTCCCAACACCAAAGATCGGGCAATCGTCCACCTCGATTTTCCTTATACGAGCGACGTTGCTACGGGTGCTGCCAGACCGGGCACCTCGTTCGCCGCTGTCCCAACCGCTACCGTGACGAGAACCCAACCGAGAGACGAGGCAAACCTGCGCGACACAGAGATGGAAGCGTCCGACATGTCCCTGGGAGCACTGACGCCTATCTGGAAGTGATGATAAAGGGCAAACGTCGGACAGCGTTGCTGGATTCCGGCTGCGAGGTGAATCTCTGCCCAGCTTCGTTAGTCAAGGGCGACGAAATACAGAAGTCCCGACAACAACTTCACGCCGCCAACGGGTCCGCCATACAGGTGCATGGTGAAACCCGGCTCCAATTGCAGATCGACGGACAACCATTTGACATACCCTGCTTGGTCACCGAGCAAGTGTCCGAGCTTATCCTAGGCCTGGCCTGGATGCAGGCCGAAAATGCCCTGTGGCACATGGGACAGAACTGGATTCGGGTAGGGGGTCGTCGGTTTGAGGTCCGCCGGAAAACCTATGGGGGAGCATGCCGTCGAGTAATAGTCTCCCGAGATACCTTAATCGCGCCGAACAGCGAGATGGATGTTGAAACCCATGTCGTGTTGGAAAATTTGAAATCATGGAAAAATCAGTGGGCGGTTAACCCTCAACTTTTAGAGACAGGTCTTATTCTGGCGGGTACCCTGCTACCTGATAGGAACTTCGACCTGCCACTCCGCGTGATGAATCCGACGAACAGAGCGGTATGGGTGAAGAAAGGAGTGCGGTGTACGGCTGAACCAGTTACCGTTATGGGAGAAGATAGCTCCACCGAAGACAGTATGATGTGCGCCGGCGTGGTAGAAACACCAAGAGGACCTACCGAAAGCGAAATGAGAGAGGTGCTCGCACCCTTGTGGGAGGGGGTCGCGCCAGATGTTCCAGAAGAGACTCGGGAAAGACTGAAAACCATCATCTTGGGGAACCAAAAAGCCTTCTCCATAAACGAATGGGACCTGGGCTTTACCGATGTGATTCAGCACGAGATAGAAACCGGAACGGAGACTCCAGTGAGACAGCCGCTTCGCCGACAACCGCTGTCCTTACTCCCCGTCATCGATGAGCAAGTAGGTCAAATGTTACAACAGAGACTGATAGAACCCTCCGCTTCCGCCTGGGCCAGTAATGTAGTTATGGTTAAGAAAAAGGACGGAACCCCGAGGTTCTGTGTTGACTACCGTGCGGTAAACACCAAAACTCGGAAAGATGCCTACCCCTTACCACTTATCAGCGAGAGCCTCGACACCCTGGCAGGGGCCAAGTGGTTCAGCACCTTCGACCTCCGGGCGGGCTATCATCAAGTCGCCGTTCATCCGAAAGATCGACCGAAAACGGCATTCATCACTAGACGGGGGAGCTTTCAATTCCGCGTGCTGCCCTTCGGACTGTGCAATTCGCCGGCCACGTTTTCCCGAATGATGAATTTGGTCATGGCTGGACTAAACTTCGAAGTGTGCCTCATCTACCTTGACGACATTATCGTTTTTGCAGAGGACCTCGAGACCCACTTGGCCAGGCTAACACAGGTGTTGGAGAGATTGTCTAAAGTGGGACTGAAACTGAAACCATCTAAATGCCATTTGTTACAACGTGAAGTGCTGTTCCTGGGACATGTGGTCAGCGAACGAGGGATCATGACTGATCCCGAGAAGACTGCGGCGGTGAGAAACTGGCCAACCCCGACGAATCTCAAAGAAGTTCGAGGCTTCATTGGGTTATGTTCTTACTACCGTAAATTCGTCCTTGACTTTTCGAAAACTGCCCAGCCCTTGCATGCACTAACGAGAAAGGGGTGTCACTTCTACTGGTCCGGCGAGTGTGAGAAAGCGTTTACACGGTTGAAACAACTCCTCACCGAAGCACCCGTCCTGGCCCTTCCCACAGATGAGGGGATGTATATCCTAGATACCGACGCTTCTGGAGACGCCATCGGAGCCGTTCTATCCCAAGTTCAAGAAGGACAGGAGCGGGTAGTCTGCTATGGGAGTCGGCTCTGTTCGAAGGCGGAACAGAACTACGACGTAACCAGAAGGGAACTCCTCGCGATCATCCATTTTCTGAAAACCTATCGACAGTATTTGTTGGGGAGACGTTTCCTACTCAGAACTGACCATTCAGCGTTACAATGGCTGCGGAGAACGCCCCTTCCGATCGGACAGCAGGCGAGGTGGCTGACCATTACCGAAGAATTCGAATTTGACATTCAACACCGAGCCGGGTCGGCACATCAAAACGCAGATGCTATGTCCCGCCTTCCCCACCAGGTCCAAGCCGTTCGGGAATTGCGAGATATCGAACGGGGAGGAATGACTCTGCCGGAAGATTGGAGCAAAAACACCTTACGAGATGAGCAAAGAGCGGATACTGACCTGGGCTGGGTGATTCGAAAGAAATGTGACTCGGACGATCCACCTTCGTTTGCTGAGACGAGGGATCGGAGCGGAACAGTAAAGACGTTAGTCTCCCAGTGGCCGCAACTAGAATTGAAAGAGGAACTACTAGTCAGGGCTTGGCTCGACGCGGAAGACAGCAAGGTCGCCAACTACCAGTTAATTCCACCGCCTCATCGCCGTTCGACACTGATTCAACTGGCTCATGAGGGGATCACGGGGGGCCACATGGGCATCCGACGTACCCTGTCTCAACTCCAGAAAAGAGCCTACTGGCCTGGGTGGAGAGAAGACGTTCGCGTAGCACTACGGCGATGCAACCCCTGCGCCCAATATTTCAGAGGAAAACCGCCCAGGCAAGGGCGACTGCAAACAATGACCGTAGGAGCACCCATGGAGTGCCTGGGAGTGGATATTACCGGCCCACACCCGACCTCCAGCACTGGATACCGCTACATACTGACCGCAGTCGACCACTTCTCGCGTTGGGCTGAGGCCCATCCGATCCGTAATCAGGAAGCCGCCACTGTGGCACGAGTCCTCGTGAAAGAAGTCTTCTGCCGTTTCGGTTGTCCACGCCAGATTCTGACGGACCAAGGACCCTGCTTTGAGGCAACTCTGTTCAAAGACCTGTGCAGACTCCTCAAGATCGACAAAGTCCGCACCTCACCCTACAAACCGAGCACTAACGGAGCTGTCGAGAGGTTTCACCGTACCCTGAATACCCTTCTGGGAAAGGTGGTAGCCCAAAACCAGCGGGATTGGGATGTGCATCTCCCCTACGTCCTCGCCGCCTACCGTGCCAGCGAGAGTGAGAGTACCGGCTTCACTCCAAATCGCCTTTTCCTAGCGAGAGAATTGTGCATGCCCATTGATCTAGTGCTTGGTGATGTGCAAATTATGAATGCCATGTCGAATGTTGATGATTTTGTCGCTAGTCAAATGGAAAATGTACAAATAAACTTTGCACTGGCTCGAAAATTTATGCAGCGCCAAGCCACTACCCGAGAAGCACGGTACAATATGAGAGTCAGACCAGCTACCTTCGCCATAGGGTCCTGGGTCTGGTATTTTTACCCGCGACGACGGTCAGGGATCAAGGAAAAATGGAGTAAACTGTACACCGGACCGTATCGTGTCCTGGAACAACTGAGTCCGGTCCTTTACAAGGTCCAAAAGTCGGCCCGAGCCCAACCGAAACTAGTTTATGTGGATAAACTCAAGCTATACAGCGGGGAGACCCCTAACGATTGGGACGTGAGTCCGAGTTCCGATACCATCGGACCAGTTGACCTTGACACCCTGGCACGGGTCGAAGTCCCTGATGAGGAAGAGGCGATGACTCCCTTGAGACCGCATCGCACTATTGTGCCACCTCGGCGGTATAGAGAGTAATGTAGTGTAATGTGATGGTAATGTCGCGTAATGGCGACGAGTAGAGATTGTGGCAAGAAGCCTAGGTTTTAGTTCCTTTCGATGAATAAAATGTTTATTTTATAACTTTGATCTAGGTTAGATCATTGGGGGTAGATTAGAATTGTTTACTTGTGTATTTTATTGCATTGCTGTTTTTATTGCCACAGAAGAAAGGCAAAATGTTGTGATTGCATGTTGTTTTAAGCTTTGATGTGCATAACCTTGATTACAGATTAGATTTTTGAATCTAAAATGTGCTGGATTAAGAGCAAATTGCATGTGCGCACTGACTGAAAAGCAGGCTGCTAGAATTTGGTGAATTATCCTGATGTATGCATTGGCCTGAGTAGTTGGTAAGTGAGTAAGTTGTAAACTTGTAGGTGGACCGAAATTGTGGCAGGCATTAAGGGTTACATAGAAGAGGAGATTGGTGGTCTGTTAGTTAGATGAGCTGTAATCCGTCCAGTCGCAGTTATTGGTTGCTCGAGAGTTTTTCTCGTGTGGAATGAATGAGATGTAATAAGCGGTAATCCGTCCAATCGTCGTTATTGGTTGCTTGAGAATTTTCCTGTGTGGAATGAATGAGATGTACTCTTTCCGTTGGTGGAAATGGATGTAAACTTTTCCTGTGTGGGAATGAATGAGATGTACTCTTTCCGTTGGTGGAAATGGATGTAAACTTTTTCCTGTGTGGAAATGATGGTGATATATTCCTTCCGTTGGTGGAAATGTGTGTACTTGGTCCTGTGTAAACTTCCTGTGTGGAAAGGTGACGTAGAGGTAACAGCGTAGGTCATGGAGTTAATCCGTCCTAGTAGGCATAGGTACGCTTCACTAAGCGATAATGCCTTATGTGGCTGGTTCAAGCCTTGTTGTAGCGTGTTGTGCCTGCAATAATGTGTCAGCAACTGATGTGATGATTTGTGCCTGCGGAGAGTTAACTTTGGGCTGGATACATAATGACAGAAAAATGATTCATCTTAAGTTTAGTTGCTTTTTGGATGAAAACTGCTTTAAGTCAAATTGCTTATATTTCGTGTTAGTCTAAGTTGTCGTTAATGTTGTAGCTAATAACATGTTAACTGTGCTAGGACTATCTGTAGGATTTGGGGCCGAAGCATGATTGTATGTGTTAGAGGACATTCTCTTGGTTTGTGGCTTCGAGCTGTTGCTGAAATGGATTGTAGTACATTGGTTACTGTAACTGTTTGATGTGCATTACCTGAAACCTGGGGAGGAGGATAACCCGATAGCCCCTGATAATGTGTAAGAGTATGGATAATATTTCTATTGGGATCTCCAACCCTGCTTTAGTTCAGAGACTTTGTGTCTGGTAGTTAGTAGTCCCGGGGTTCGTGGAAGCAGAGACTGGTGATTAAACACCAATGGCCTGTATTCCGACGAGGATTGGGTAACCAATGGACGTAGTTAGTAACCCTAGTGAGGTAAAGGCTGGCCTAGTGGTATGCTTTCTCTGAATCGCCTGATACCCTGACCTTGTGCCTTTGCTGAATTGTGGTCTGCGTGGAGTAGGGAGCGAGAGTGAGTTGGAGACCTTCAATTTAAGTAGACGTCCCTCCCTCTTTTTGCTGGTGACTCCGAACGTATGGTTTCAGGGAGATTGCAAAGTAAGGATGTTACATGAGCGTAAACATTGCCCTGCAGTCACCTTGAGAATTTAAGCGGTTGTGTTGTTAGGGTTTAGTTGTTATGAGTAAAGCTGTGCTAAGATACCGTACTTTGTATGCCTGAACTTTTACAATAAGCGTTGCTATGAGACTAATTAGTTGATTTCTCCTTTTGTGAATTAGGAACCCTGTTGGTTCTTAGAGTTAAAATGAGACTTCATACCGTTGTTGATGTAGAATTGCCTGCTTACTGTTCAGACTGTTCTCAAGCAGCAATGTCTTTTAGTATAGTAGTGATGACCCTGCCTTAGCAACTCATGTACAACGGATTCAGTACGCGACCACTGCTGAATTTTCCAGTAGTATGGAAAATTCGGGTTAAGGAGGGGAGAGTGTAGCGTTTTGGGAAAAGCTACAAAATTATACTTATTTTTATCCATGTTGGCCATAACGGTTAATTAACTCTATGCTGCACCAGAGCGAGGCTGCAGACATTACGCCAGCATGACGTGTGACCTTTTAGATGACGTGGCGAAAGTGTGGGCGCCGCTGATTGGCCAAGAGCGGCGCGTGATCTAAAACAGCGGTAAAAGGTCGCTTCCGATTGGCTGCTGGTCCAATCTAGGTCAGTAGGACGAAGAGACGAAAGAGGTGAAACCGACGAAAAAGACTAGGCCATCTTTTTGAATAGAAATTCGATTAAAACTAAGTTTTCGGGCATCTAAATTAATAAGGAAGTCAACTAAATTAATAGATAATAAAGTAAACGACCGCTGGTCGCCTCCGGTGGAAGGAGAACGTCGAAATAAGCAAAACCGCTTAGGAATCAGGGAAGTAGAAATAAATTAAAGTGTAGCGTGCTGAATCTGTAAATGAATGAATGTTTAAAATGGCCGGAACGCGTTGATATAAATTATATAGCGCATTACAGGTAGAGCGAAGGATAAATTAGCGCTTGTGTTAAGAGGCGTGAATATATTGAAAGAGTTGCTAGAAGTAGCCTTGCGATATAACTGTTGCTGTGGTCGTGGTAAATTAGTGCAAAGTGTTGATGTTAATTCGTTGCTTTCGTGAAACTGATTAATAGCGTGATTTGACCTTCTGCAGTAGTTAAGGAAATAAGAACTGAACTGATAGTCTAGTTATATGCAGGAGCATAAAGGATAGGTATCAAGTAATGCAAAGGGTGTAATAACCAGCCATAAATGCTGTGTAGTGTTAGGAATACTTTGTGTTGAACTGATAAGTATTATAGGCAGAATTGTATTTGCACAGGTTGCTGCCAATTGTATATTAATTAAGTAGTGTTGCAAGAATAAATAAAGTGTTGCATATTGAACTAGAATTGAAGGTGATTCACTGACTGACTTGCAATTAGTTGTAAAACCGAATGATCCCATGTCTCGTGCCAGCTCTTTGAGGGGCGACGCCCTAGAGGAATCGGATGATTCGGAGGGAGGGCGGACAGTCAGTAGTGATGAGAGATTGATAGAGCGCCAGATATATCCAGCCAAATACTCTCCGCCACCTCTTCAGGAGTTCGAGTCCCTTTCGCCCAAAGCTGCCGCGGGGATAACGAACTCAGACGAGCACCGGAAAGAGGGTGCTGTCGCGCGTCGACAAACCGCCGCGGAGACATGTCCTGTAGGCCCTGGTACCCATGAAAGAAGAGAATCTGGACGTTCCTCCCTGTCGTTCACACTTGAGGTTCCCGTAGGTGGTTCCCTGTCGCCCCGGCAGTACGCCGCCACACTAGGGGAGGGGGGCGAAAGTAAGCGAGTAAGTGGGGCATCCCTTGCAAGCGCTTCCGGTCCCCTAGCGGTTAGGGCGGGCGTAACAGCCATTTGGATTGCAGATCTGCAGAATCCGCAAAAAGCGTGACATTGAATCTCTCACTTAGACGAATCTACCAATAAGTATAATACAGCATCTATTCCAGGATACGACGACGAGCATAGTAAATATAATGCTCAGCTGCATGCTTATGAAAGACACACCCACAGACTTCGCACATACATGTACAATTGTACATGATTGTATAATAAATAAATAAATAAATAAATAAATAAATAAATAAATAAATAAATAAATAAATAAGTAAATAGATAAATAAATAAATAAATAAGTAAATAGATAAATAAATAAATAAGTAAATAGATAAATAGATAAATAAATAAATAAATATATACATGCTTACACAATATACATACATACATACATACATAACTCATGTTTTTATATTTGTATATAATTATTAAGCTCACATGTGAGTGAGTATAATTACATGCATATACGGGTGCATAACTGTACATGTATATGCGTGTGTGTATGTTTGCTTATGCGTGTGTGCTTGCGCGTGTGTTTGCGTATGTGTGTGTGTGTGTGCGTGTGCATGTGCGTGTGCGCGTGTGCGTGTGTGTGTGTGTGTGTGTGTGTGTGTGTGTGTGTGTGTGTGTGTGTGTTGTATTTGTGCAAGTGCGTGTGCATGCGAGGAAATGATAAACTCCTCGGAATGAAATCGCATTGACTTTATGCCGATCACGAAATAAGTAAATCATGCGACCTAATACGACACATTTTATTGCCATTGCTTTGCTCGTCCGTCCATCCCTTCATCCGTCCATCCATCCATCCGTCCTTCCGTCCATCCATCCATCCGTCCTTCCGTCCATCCATCCATCCGTCCTTCCGTCCATCCGTCCGTCCATCCGTTCGCCAGTCTTTATCTGTTTCTTTGTCTCGTCAGTTGATTTTAGTGCAAAGCCAATCATTCACAGCCCTAAATATACAATTATCCACTGCAGAGAAGAACCTATTATAGCTATAGGACCCCTAAATCCGCGAATTTAATACCGTCTGTTTTACTTGTTATAATTACTATTGATGCTATTATTATTACTATTGATGTTATTATTATTACTATTGTTGCTATTATTATTATTATTATTATTATTATTATTATTATTATTATTATTATTATTATTATTATTATTATTATTGCTGGTTTTTTTACCCGAGGTATCTGAGATTCCTCGGGATTTAAAAGTATCGTGCTTGTAGCTGTTATTGAATGTCTGGAAAATTAGGCCTCGTCCTCCGCAACAGAAGAGAAAGTGCCACGTAATAAGTATTAATAAATATTGTTATCTTTATTAGGACTATAATAATAAATATTGTTACTATTATGATAGTGATTATTATCATCAATATCATTATTATTATTATTATTACCATTATTATGATTATTATTATTATTATTATTATTATTATTATTATTATTATTATTATCATTATTATTATCATTATTATTATTATTATTATTCCATAAGTGATAAGTGTTTAGATTTTTCGCTGGTTAAGCGTCACAGTAGGTCTATCTCGTGCGGAATAATGAAGATCGATCTCCATTATTCCGCACGAGATAGACCTACTGTGACGCTTAACCAGCGAAAAATCTAAACACTTATCACTTATGGAATAATAATAATCCTGCGTATACACAACACATAATTATTACTGATGAATGCATGCATGGCTCAATTTGCAAATATTCTTAAAATATCAACTAGACTGGAAAGTATCGCCACCCAGAAGTACTTAGGCATGACTACAAAATTCTCATTGATGCTACTTGACCTAGATTTTTCGTTCTTACAAATCATTATAATTATGTGGGACCCGGCGTTGCCCGGGATATTTAGGGTTTTTGACACTACTCCTCTGGGTACGTGCCCGGCGTTGACCGTTAAATTTGGGGTTTTCGCCAACCCTCCACCCCACCCCGCTTCCCCAAAAAGTCAAACATGACCCGCCCCTGCGAGGCGGGTGTGTGCTGACTGAGGGTAGTGGCTCTGGCCGCTCTCTATCTCTCTATAGCTGCAAGGTTTGAGGTGTAAAGATGCGAAACTGCGCGAATATATGAAAATAGTGAAATTTCGGCTTTTCGTTCCCACGCAGGCCCCCGTGGTGAGAGTGGTGAGAGAGATTCACAAGCCTCTCCATTGGGTTGTTCTGGTGGTCAATAGCTGCGAAACTGTAGACGTATAATTCTGAACAAACACACACTCACAGCTCACACATTCTCCTTTCTCTGTGGTTTCTGCACTGCATGAGAGTGTCTATATATGTATTAATAACTTGGTTGATACAATTATTGTTGGCTGTCTGTTCTGTTAGTAGGCCTATAGTTAAGATTTCTGTGATCTGCGCTCTTGTGAATATTGTTGTTTCAACTGCATAATTGTACACTGTACAATGTACATAGGTTGCGGTTTGTCAACCGAATAAACGAAAACTATTATTATACGTGCGAGAGGCAAAAATGACGTCAAGACATGGCGAACTCATGCGAACTGTCGTCTGATGATTTATTTCAAAGGCCAATGGCAGCAATGGCTGATTAAATTTTGTAGGCGCTATAGGCTAAATACGCGTAGAATTAAAATGTTGATATCTGGGGTTTTAAGATGAGTTGAGAGCTGAAAATAGTCGCGCTGACCCACAAATTCGCATGAGAAGCAAAAAAGTTTCTTGTTGCGAAATGAAGCTGTTTCTGAGCCCTTCTTGGGACTGTCATACATACAGTATACAGATCTCAGATTTATAGTATAGATAGTAGCCTACTGTAGACTATAGACAAAGAATGATAAAGTCCTGTCCATTAAAAATTGAATGACATGTGCACGGCTGTGGATAATAATTCGCTGTCATATCTGTTGTTTGCATGTTAATTACGCGCTGTTTGTGAACAGAAGATTCACATCAAATTACCAAAAGACAGATTTATGATCGGGTGAATAATTTATTGCTCGAGTGCAGCGCAGACAGTTATAATCGCTCAGAATTGCAATGGCGCCGTCGTGAATGCTTTCAGCTTATACACAATTATTATACAATATAAATGTAGATCTATACACAGACTGAAAGGTTTCGGTTTAGTTTGGTGACTTCCTGCTTGACAATGAACAAATGACTGTGCTAGAAGTGAACGATGTATATTAGTCATTATTTGTATCGGATGTCTTAATAAACCTTAGTGGGTCCAATAATACTGTTCAACAGATCATGATCGGCGTGGATTTGATGCAGTCTTAATCCTTTATAGCGATAAGGGAAAGCCATGTGTGAGGGACCAGACAAAACTTGTTCCCATGATCCACGCCCCATACCGCATCCGATCATAAAACTGTCTTTCAGTTACTTGATGTTAGGCTAATCGTCTGTTTCCAACTCTAGTCCATCCCATCAGATTTTTCATGCCCACACCAACTATACACAGTGGCGTACCCAGGAATTTTTATGGGGGGGTTTATGATCGGAAACCCTGTTTTTTGCTAGTTTTTCTTACTTAAATGGAAAAATAACCTTAAAAAACCTTTTTCTGGAGCCAATGGGGGGGTTTAACCCCCGAAACCCCCCTTGCCTACGCCACTGACTATACACAATGTTACTGTTACGGCTGTCGCTACATGCTTAGTAGACCTGCTCTACAGGACTGTCCCTGGCCCAATTCCCGTGCCAATGAGCATGGGCGGAGTTTATCAGGAGTTAGGGGGCTAAGCCCCCACCCAGGAAGAAACAGATTATTTTTTACCGTGCAAATGGTATGTTTTTCCGGGCTTAGCCCCCCCCCAAGAACTTTCAATCGAATGTCTAAAAAAGTCATCGACTATTTTTGTCCGCGAAAATAGTAATTCTCATGAGATTTCAACCTGACGACTAAAAAAGGTCATCAACTTTTTTAGTCGAAAAAATATTGTCGGCGCCGCTCGCTCGTTCTGGACCAAGCTTTTTTAGTCCCTCCCCCAAGAACAGAAACCATACTCCGACATTGCCAATGAGTGCAGACAGGAATATATCGCCTAGGCCTAAACAGTTAAAAAATGTCAACCTTCACAACTTTGGTTCAACTGTTAGACTTTAGACATGGTGACTCAGATCAGATTGTCTACCATCGTAATAACCTACAGGGTGCGCCAAAAAATAATCCCCTACGGTTTTCAGCCCACATCTTGGCCAAACATAAGAATTTTTAAATGAAACTTTACAGACTTAAAGGCAATTCATATTTACGTACAATGGTCAAATTTAAAAAAAATTATTCAAACAGAACAAAAGTTATATCACTTTTAGTGAGGCCACCCACCGTTTTTTTGACGTTTCAAATACGAAAAGCAAACATT
Organism: Lumbricus terrestris; assembly: GCA_949752735.1. NCBI lineage: Eukaryota > Metazoa > Annelida > Clitellata > Crassiclitellata > Lumbricidae > Lumbricus > Lumbricus terrestris. Next base: position 50,323,243 of record OX457037.1, read on the forward strand.
TTTAGGTTTTTTGTCAATACCTTGGCCAAAAGTAAGAATATCAAAATGAAATTTTACAGGCTTAAAGACAATTCATATCTACACATGGTGGCCAGATTTCATCAAAATATTTCAAACACAACAAAAGTTATACCACTTTTAGTGAGGCCACCCACCGTTTTTGACGATTAAAAAGCGTAACGCAGCAAAAAGTAACTAAAACGTGATTTTATCAAGTCATATCTCAAATAACTGTTTGGAACTGAACTTGAGAGTGATTCACAACTTGTGTTCAATGTCCCCACCACCAGTGCCAAACTTCTTTTGAGTCTCTTTGCAAAGTACTTGATGGACCTGTTGATTAATCTGACAGATTTCTTATTTACCAATTTGATTGTCATCTTGCTAAGTGACTTCTCAGTGACGTGCAGCTATGCTGGTACCCTGTTACTTTTTTAAACAGTAATAATAATGATTATCTGACATTATCAAAGCCTATTTGATAACAATTATTTCAGATGATACTTAATAAAATCGTGTTTTATCTACTTTTTGCTGTGTTACATCTTTGAATCGTCAAAAAACGGTTGGTGGCCTCACTAAAAGTAGTATAACTTTTGTTCTGTTTGAAATATTTCGATGAAATCTGGCCATCATATGCAGATATGAATTGTCTCTAAGCTTCTAAAATTTCATTTCGATATTCTTACTTCTGGCCAAGATATTGGCCAGAATAATAAAAGCCGTTTCATGTTGCTTTTTGTTGCGTGGCGTTTTTGAATCGTCAAAAAACGGTGGGTGGCCTCACTAGAAGTGATATAACTTTTGTTCTGTTTCACATATGGCGACGAAATTTGGCTATTGTACGTAGATATGAATTACCTTCAAACCCGTAAAACTGGATTGGAAAAATTTCTATTTTTGGCCAAGATATTGACAAAAATCCGTAGGGGATTACTTTTTTTGGCGCACCCTGTACATAATAATAATTGTTATAGGCTAAGCATAGTAAGCATAGGCGACTAGGCTTCGTCCACATGTCATAGAATGTCGGGCGTCGGTTCGGTGGAGAAAAATAGCGGCACTTTGACGAAACAGTGCATGTCACATAGTCACGTATACTCCATAAATCACTTGCTACTGCAAAATGATCTTCCAGCTGTTAATCTGTTCATTTCATATTATAGTCTATTCATCACCGATTCTTTCAGCTTTTGTGTGAAGCTAAATATTACATTAAGCTTAATTCAGAAAACATCAGGTTATGTGCTGTAGGCTAGGCCTATTCTGCTCGGAAAATTCGCAAAAATAAACGTTTAAAAATAAGTATCTTTGAATTCGCTGTTAAGTTTGATTGACCAAATCTTGATAAGATTTTAGGCTATGAGTTATGACTCCGATATGCATCAAGTCGCCGTCTGGCCGAGAATATTTCGCGTCTGGAATTTTCTCTAGATTCTAAGATTCCCACAGTTCTTTAGTTTTCTTTCACTCTCCATATCACCGGTAATATCGTCCTTGTAGTCGGGCCAATCTACGAAGCGACCCAAAAAATTGCAAGAAAACGTTTTAGGACTATTTTCTGGTGTCTTAGGTCTAATGATGAACATACTAAAAGTTACCTGAAATCGGCCCACGGCAAGTGGTCTAATTTTGCCGGGAAAACAGATGGCCGCAAATTGAACCAGGCTTGGAATCTGGAAATGACACTGTTAGAAACAAATCATGTAACAATTTGCTAACATGCTTTTCTAGACTAATTTGACCCTCCTGAGGGCGAAAATCGTGGTTAGCAAGCTTGATTTTTAGCGGTTGCATGGGGAAACAAGATGGCGGCAAAAATGGCGGTCTATTGCTTCAAAAGGCTGTAAGCCTGGTATTGTATGTGATTTGAACACGCTTTTGTAACTTAAATTAACATGTTTGGGTTCTAGGCATGCAATGGATTCAAAGATACATAGCACTGGAAGAAAAAACAAAATGGCGGGGAAAATTTCGGCTAGAATGTTGAAATTGTTGTAAGTGAGGTGATGTATGCAATGGAAACATGATTTCGGACTCCAATTTAGCATTTTTGAGGTCACGGAATGCAATGGAACCAACTCCGCAAATGTGGCACGGTAAGAAAACTGAAATGGTAGACAAAATTTAAAAATCTTCTTTTGTTTATCTTTGAAAGTAACTTTATAATATTGATTATAATTAAAAATTAGAATATTGTTTGGTCGGAATATTGTTTTCAGGGATAGTCTTCTTCGTCTGATATGGGCTGCAGAGTTGTAATGTCGCAGTTGTCATGTTGACATTGCTCGCAAGCTGCTGTGCATTCCAGACAATGTCTTCTACGACTACATTGCACATGATTGTAGTGTGTTGCATCGTGCAAAGCAACTAGGCTACATCGGATCCTTTTAAGGAGTTTGTCTAGAGCAGGATTAATATCCATCATGATTGGAAGAAATTTTTACCACGCATGGCTACCGAGTAGGCTAATGGATGGATGGATGCAGATTTGACGAGGGTTCATGACAACAGAGGCCGTTGCCCTCGGGAAAAAATTTTGTGACATAATACAGCTCTTATAGGCTGAATGAGTGCAGTTGCAGTTTAATGCCACTGTGTGGTAACAAAGACCATTAGCGACGCCCTCCTCCTTTATACAGGCTTGGGACTGGCTCTGGCAGAGTGCAACCAGTGGCGGAGTTAGGCTGCGTGAGGAGGATCCAATATTTATAACATCGACACTGGTGCCGCCTAGCGAATGCAACGGCAGATGGCAGACTGCTCTCACAATGTCTTCAGTCTGATTATCTTTCTGCTCGGTCTATAATTGACTGTAACGTAGTAATCTACATGTATATTATAAGGCAGAAATTCCATATGTTTGTTTGTTTGTACGCTTTTGACAGAATTGACTCTCCCCTGCAGAATAGGCTCGGAAATGAAACAGCGTCGGTTTAAAAAAATTCTTGCAATCGATTCTTACCCAAATTATAAGGTCATCGCAACTATTTTCAGGTTTTAATTCAGTTCAAAACAAAAGTTATTAGCTTTTTAAGACAGATTTCATCAGTAATTAATCACACTAGCGCGTAAGTCAAGAGTCTACACCGCATGACGTCATACCCGCCCAGTAATAATTTTCGTAGCGCCCCGTACGGGTGGGTCAAGTTTGGCTTTTTGGGGAAGCGAGGTGGGGTGGAGGGTTGGCGAAAACCCTAAATTTAGCGGTCAACGTTGGGTACCACAGTGGAGTAGTGTCTAAAACCATAAATTTCCCGGGCAACGCCGGGTTAAACATCTAGTTATAATATAAAGGAATGTAATATAATTCAGAAGTCGGGGTCTGGACAAAACGTCGTGTGAGGTGACTCAGTCTCATTTCTACGCTATTATATCCGGCCTACATTCAACGCAAATAGGCCTAACTGGTCGTTTCTTAGTAGGCCTAATCTCTGCCCAAGTGCCCATGCATTGTCGTAATAATAATCATGAATTTATATAGCGCTACTTAAGAGAAACTCCTCTGAGGCGCTCCCGACCTGACACCACCATTCCACAATCAAAGAGAATCGTTTTCAAACGCTTGTGGTAAAAATTAATGGCAAAGAAAGACCAAGAAGTTCATTACAGAGACTGCTAGCTAGGTAAATTAATCCAGAAAGACCACAGAGAAGCTTCTGTGCAGCACTGTGGAAGTTCGAACCATAGGAACAACCAGGCATGGGCGGAGTTTGGTTTCCGTTTTTTGGGGGGGCGGGGGGCTAAAAACCTGGTCCAGAAGACGCGGCGCCGAAATTTTGTTTTAGGCCGGAAAAAGGTTGATGATCTTTTTTTAGTCATCAGTTGGAAGTCCTTGGGGGGAGCTAAGCCCGAAAAAATAGACCATTTACACGGCAAAACATGACTATGGGGCTTCTTTGGGACTTTAGCCCCCATAGCCCCTGATAAACTCCTCCCATGCAACCAGGTTACCCTGCGTGGCAGAGCGAAGGAATCTACGACCTGAAACACTGGCAAGCAAGGCTCTCTAAGATAAATCGAGGCTTGGCCCGCATGCTGCTTGGGCGTCGTTCGCGCCACAGAAGGCCAACGATTTTCTGTTGCTTTAGTCAAGCGTGGAAGTGTCGACTGTTTCTCCCGCGTTCAAGATCGACCGCTTCCATGTTCCATGTGGATTGGGAAGGTGACACGGTGAAGTTCTCTCCTGGCATCCGACTCGGCTTCTCTCCGCGTTTAACCGATCGGTGATCAGGTTCTGAGAGCGAGGTTTGTTCCTCTCAGTGCCTAAAGTTCATGTTTTTGTTTGCTTGCCTGTTTGTATGCGCACTTGTGGCTTGTTATAGCGCCCCTTCAAACTCTCTACTCAGAGGTGCTCTCGACTACAGCGAGACAAGATACCTACGCGGCGACTAGAGTTGGATTCGAACCTGCAACCCTCGGCTTCAAGGCAACGAACATATCCACTACACCACCGCGCCATGTGTGAAAAGAAGCATCTGGACGCCCCTTACCTTTCCATACGGTGCTGACCAAATAAGTGGCAGGACGGCAATCAGATTTGAAAATAAGTGCATAGACGCCATCCATGACACTTTAAGCCCTGGTTTCTTTGCCGAAAACGTTGAGGGGTTTCTGAACGCGTACCACGGTTGGAATGTTACTTGGAATGGTCTGACCATTTGGTTTTTCCTTCCTGTACTTAAGTCTTAAACAGACGGGGTTTTAAAATTATAATTTCTGTAATGCTAGACTTTGTTTCACACAGATATGTATTTTCGCTTCCCACTGCAGCAGAGCAAACTCAGACCGTTTATATATGCAGAAAAGAAACTGTGGGGTGTTCTCCGTGTATAATTATGTATAATATTATATATATATATATATATTGGTATATGACCAATTGAACATGTCGTTCCCATAGTTTTATACAAACGGCCCTTACGATCTTATCGTTCAACTCGATCGGGACCGGTCTGTCTCGAGACCATGCATGCAGTAACAGGATGAGCCAGTATCATCCTGACATCAGATGCCTTCAGGCGGCATCCGAGCGAGAAACCAAATCTCTCGGCTATAGTATGGGATTCGCGTGGGACAGCAGCAAGCACCGGCAATCTCTCTCTGTGTGTGTTACGTACCAGCCGTTTGACTGTAGACTTTGCTTCACGATATGAATCGGTCAGAGAAGTTTCCAAAGAGTTAGCCCTCGTTGTATACTATATAGTCCCATGCGTGAATGTTATTACTGAATCAATATGTTTACTTTTGTATATATTGACAAAATTTAAAAATCTTCTTTGAAAAATCTTGATTGATTGATTGATCGTTTTATCGCAATCGTAATCTCGAGATTTCTACAGCGCCAGTGAAGTCGCGGGAACCAGCTTATTCACAGGCGCTTAATCAAAACAAAATCGATAGGCAGAGGGTCAAGATTGATTGACTGATTTGTTGATTGATTGATTCATTGATTGGTTAATCGATTTGTTGACTGATTTGTTGACTGATTTATTGACTGATCATTGATTGATTGATAAATTTATTTATTTATGCATATTATTTATTTATTGAGTTACTGATTTATTTAACATGAACGTGTGCCTCCCCATGACCGCACGACCACCATAGGCGCAACCACCCTATGGGACCCACGGGACGCGTCCCCCAACTTTTGAGTGGTCCCCTAACTTTATTATTATGGTCTCCCAACTTTTAGGACGTGATTCATTTGGTCCTCCCCAACTTTTAGGACGTGATTGTACCTATGTCGACCACAAATCTCCAACAATCGAGACTCGTGTAAATGATGACCTCGCGATCTAGCATCATGGCGACCCTCTCTGATCAAGAAAGTAAGTATATAAGTAGCGAGTTAGTTTATGTGCATCTGTCAATCGCGCATACATTCTTTAGACATTGCATAAAAAGATTAGGGGCTTACATGTAATTTTTAAAAAGCCAGGCACATGACAGAGAGCAGGATCAGATTTTAAGTTCGCAAACGCCCAATTAAATAAACAAAGCGGTTAAGTAACACGACTCTCGTTATATCTCGTTATTCTGTTGCAGCCCAGACAGCGATTGTCCCGACTATGGCTTGGGATCCCGTACAGATTGACAGTGTCTAACTCGTCTGAATTTATATTTTGTGATTCAGTCCGTATTCGAACTTTGATTTGTTTGTTCTGTTTTCGCCCTTGCATTTATAACAATAACCACAACGATGTATTTATGTATTCAACCAAACGATATCAACGTTCCTCGGGTTTTTTCATGCATGTACAATTGTACATAAGTTCGCAAGTTTGCTTATCCTGCGTCTTGGGTGACAGTTCTACAATCTTTACTTAATGAACAGCTTGCGTTCTATGGTGTGGTTTGGACAACGGTTTTAATCTTCCGCTCTAATTCATTTTCATGGGGCGAAATTGATCAGCCGATGACTAAAAACGCCATTCATACCAGCTGCCAATTGTGTGCTTAGGTGGTTCTATTCATATATCTAAGCCCAGGTTATTTCTGTTGCGCTATTATTAGACTACTTACTTCGATGCTCGACGTCTCTTTGATTGAACGCCGACAATTAATTATTTTTTTTATACCGGTATCTGATGGAGAAAGTGCGGAAGCAAAATGAGTCTTTATTTTCTACATTTTTAATTAGCCTAAATCGCAGAAAGGCTAGAAATACTCTAAATCATTTGAACACCTCAAAAACCAACGTAGTATAGCCTACATGTAGGTGACTCCTGTATTACTCTAATAACATCATGGGCATTCATTGCTATTTATAAATTCCGTACTATGAAAAAACCACGCTGGTGGTGCACCAGAATAGCAAATAACATTTACTCATGGAGTTTCTCCTCACTTTCTTTCCGTCGCTTACGGATCAGAATAAATTTAAAGAATTAAAACTATAGATGTTAGGCCTAAATTTAAACGAAGTAACTCTGTGCTGAGCAATGAAGTAGCTGAGCAATGAAGTAGCTGGCAGGTAGCTAGGGGGTGTTTTCGGTGTTTGAAACCCCATCTCAAATGAAATGATGCTACCATGAAAAAAATGAATTTTTGAACGCAATCAAGATGTAGGCTAAGGAGTAAGAGGATTTCAATTTCAAGCTCTTATTTCTATGTGTCATTTTAAAATAGATAAAATCATCCTCCAAACCCCTAATTAGTCCGTTGATTCAGTTGCTTGCCAGCTTGCTCAAGGTCGAGTAAACACCCCCGAAATAAAATTCATTTCTACGGCCTTGCGTCTAAGCTTCAGAGACTCGAGTCGAGGTTATCGACGAAATCTTGTTGGTTGTTGATTTGTTATTATGATTCATCGGTCAAATTATTTCATTGTTAGGCCTACTTGATGCCTAAAGGAGGAGATGGAGAAAACTTGTTCATGAAGCGACCAACCCTCGGATCGAGCCTCGAGGATGGTTAACGACATGGACATGGACATGATGATGCCTTGGGAATATCATTTTTAATGATTAATTTATTGTTAAATAGGCCTACGAATCCATTGTTAATTTTAGGATGTAAGCAAAGGTGTCCTTTATATTTTGACGGTGGTATCCGATCGCCATCGTATCTTGAAGCGATGTTGGAAGTTGCAACCACTTTTGACCATGCAGGCTGAAATATACATGTATCTTGCGACATGACAATGTTGTTGTGGTTTGAAGCATGTTAAAGCAACTGCGGTCAACGGAGGTGCATCATCTCATAACAATAGTGATTATTATGATGATGATGATGATGATGATGATGATGATGATGATGATGATGATGATGATGATGATGATGATAATAATAATAATAATAATTATAATAATAATAATTATAATAATAATAATTATAATTATAATTATAATGATGATGATGATGATGATGATGATGATGATGATGATGATGATGATGATGATGATGATGATGATGATGATGATGATGACGATGATGATGATGATGATGATGATGATGATGATGATGATGATGATGATGATGATGATGATGATGATGATAATTATAATAATAATAATTATAATAATAATAATTATAATTATAATGATGATGATGATGATGATGATGATGATGATGATGATGATGATGATGATGATGATGATGATGACGATGATGATGATGATGACGATATTTTTAGTAATAATAATAGAAATTATAATAGCAATAACGACAATTTGTATGGCGCCTCAAGGAGGTCATTCCGCTATTAGGGCGCCTCACCAGTGGCGGTGCAAGTAGGGGGCTAGGGAGCTAAGCCCCCTTATCAAAGGCTAAGCCTCCCCTAAAAAACTTTTAAAAAGCCCATCCGGGTTTTTTTACATAACGCTAAACTGAAATATTTCTACGATTTTCGACCGGATGACTAAAAAAGGTCGTCAGAAATTTTGGTGGATGAAAATGGAAAATTTCCTTCTGGCGCTGCCACTACTCCTCACAAACAACTACCGTATCAGCAAAGGTAAGCTTTAGCAAGCAAACAATTGATATATGCAAAGCTTAGATTTGAAGGAGTCCACTGATTCTACCAATCTGATGTCCAGTTGAAGACTGTTCCAGCATCTGATATACGCTACCAGCAGCCGAGAAGCGTGTCTTCGTTCTCCGTACATGAAGGTCGGTCTTTTTTAAGCAGTCTGAATGTAATTCGCGGACGCAAGGGAATAAGTTTCAGAGCAGCAGCGAATATATTCAGGCACCGTCCGTGAAGCGATTTCAGTACCAGCGTGCTGGGCATTCAACTCAATGCGGAACGGAACAGGCAGTCCATGGATGCAGGATGTCGCGTTCGTGTTGTGTAGCCTGATTGTATTAGGGCCTATTGACTACAAATTATCCTCGCCGTGGCATTAATTAAGCACCGTCTCAAGTCAGTCCAAGAGACACCCAGAACACCAAATTGACGCAATGTTGATTACATTACATTAGTTTCATACTATATAGTTATTGTTCGATGTCGTACAAATTGTTGATGTCATCCAACCTGCTGTTGTTGAGACTAGGCTATAGGGAGGGGATTGGTCGCCACCACTGTGTGAGGGGGTAAAATTGCGATCTGCAGGGTTCTAAGTTGAACAGTGCACGAAATTACGCGACTGATTTTTAAGCCTGGAGGTTGCACTGGTGAAAAACAGACGCTTAGGCTATCTGTCCTAGCAATGTTCGACATCTCTTGATACCCAGACACTTGAGTCAGAGTTATCAGAGAACTAAGGCAAGAATCAATAGTTGCAATGAATTTGAATTATCCATTCGATATTTGATTACTTCAATAATCGATTTGCTTCACGAAGTCTATTTTAATTTTTGAAAAATCTGCATTAAGCTATTTAGATCTATATACTATTCGCTCTATAATTAGATCTCTTCACATGCGCTGAAACATGACGACTAATGTGAGTAAGATAAGCAACGACGATGTTTCTGATGTTCTGCGTCCTAATGACGGGTATATGATCCACTGATCCAGTAACAGTCTATAGCCTAGATACACTCTACGCTCTACAGTCTACACCGTGGTTCAATAAAAATTCTCTAAATATTCTCTAAATATTGGGAAATTTTAGTGTGATCAATCATCAGGCATTAGAGATAACATGAAAAATTCAATAGTTTGGCTTACTTTTTCTTGAACCACGTTGCACATAGTAGCACTAAGTAGCCTATAGGGGAGAGCGGGGCATAACGGGATAGCGGGGCATAACGGGAAACTTCATTATTGTCGATCTTACTTACTTTAAAAATACGAAAAAAAATTCAAACGGAAGTAATGCATCTTTGAAGGTGAAGGACGAAAGTATTTTCGATTCCGAAACATCTTGCAATATTTATGATTAAAAGCTCATTTTCAGGCTCTCCGATATAATTCTAAAATTGTCTAATTCCCAACCCGTGACCCGCCAGGCCTAAAAAAGACCATCATCTCTCAACGAAATAACAAAAATATGTGAAAAACTTGACAATTTTTGGACAGGATAGAACACATCATTATTTTCTATTATAAATTATGAATTATTTTATTTTGACGTCTATAAATAACATGTAACATTCTATTTTGATTCAATTATTTTATATGCTTTCAGTTAATTAAATTTTAGCCTTGTTGCCTCCAAACGTCTTTCAACTAAAAAAAGTGGTCCTCGTCTGCCCCAACTTAGAAAAAGTGGCCCTAGAGTAAAAACAAAAGGTTGGGAACCACTGCTATATATGTACATGTAGAGTATATACTCGCTTTTGAATCATATATCCGTCAGTGTGGTTATCGTCATCGTCCGTTGATACCTAATTACATCGCCCTCATCCAACTGTCTGTGGTCGCCTATCCGGTACCAGTCTACAGCGAAGGATTTAGACCTACCACCGAGTCACGAATGACAACAGTTGGGCTTATCGTAATTTCATCGTACTCAAATAAATTATTAATTTGCATGTATACACTATGCAAAGTGTTTCAATGTTTACTTGCAGCAATTATATGCGATTACTCGATAATAATCTATATGCGATGTTGGTGCACGGTTTTAAGCATGCAGCAATAACTTGAGTAGGGCTGTAGTAGGCCTAAACAATGGCAATCTATATGAAAACTGAATGCTAATATAACGTGTTATAGGCCTATAATACTATTGGGCATTGCGGAAAACTTCATCCGCCGGAGGATTGGAACACAGCGCTTCAAGGCCGTAGCCAGGATTTTATTTTGGGGAGGATTTTATTTGGGGAGGATTTTATTTGGGGGGGTTTCACTCGACCGAGAACAACCGAATCAACTGACTAAGGAGTTTGGAGAAACGTTGTGAGCTCTCATAGCTGGTTCTGGACATGAAATACATCAAACATTGTAGTTCTTACATTTTATGCTAGTAAATTCATCATTTCATTTTTACATTATTTCATGTGTGTGTGTGTGTGCGTGTGTGTGGGTTCAATTCAAACACACAGAACACTCCCCTTAGCTACGGCCTTGCAGCGCTCTTATCTAGAAAAAAGTTCCAGAAAGAGCAATTTCATAACACTTTTAGAAGGGTTAATTTTTTTTTATTTTTTTTTTATTTTTATTTTTTCCTCAACCAAAACAACACACAAACATGATACAATTATGGCAGTGAATAATACATTAACATGAATTTGGTGAAGAGGGGGAGACCCAGAAGGGATGTAAAATCCCGCTAATAGGGCCACCCATAATTCATGTAAAATATAAAAGAAAAAACATGACAGAACATTCAATTGCAGGAATAAAAAAATGATGAGGAAGAGAGAAAAACAAATTAAGCAATGTACATTTCTGTATATAACGAGAAAAACAACTCTTAACTAATGACTTAACTAAAGACTTAACTAAGGGCTTGGCGAAACCACTGAGCAGAAACCTTAACCATTACATATCAGGAAGTGTTTTAAGTAGATAAAGGCGAAGTTTATGCTTAAATAATCTTGTGTTAGGTAGGGAATGAAGATGTGTAGGGAGAGAGTTCCAACATTGGGAGCCAGTATATTGTATTGAGAATCGACGAGTATTATTATGTGCGTAGGGAAGGTCATAAACAGTTAATTTTCTAGTAGAATAAGAGTGGCGATCAGAGGTAAGGTTAAAGAAATCATTAAATACAAGTGGTAATAGGCCATGGTTATAACGGTACATAAACTCTCCTATTTGCAAGTGCCTAATTTGATCGATCTTTAATAATCCAAATTCCTTGAAATACAGAGCGGTGTGGGCTCGGCGAGGAATATTAGCTATAAAACGGATTGCATATTTTTGAAGGGTGACTAGTCTGATAAAATTAGATTTGTAAGTAGACGTCCAAATTAAATTACAGTAGGTTAAATAAGGATAAATAAGAGAATAGTATAGCATAGACCGGATAGAGACAGGAATCAGTTTAGATGAGCGAAAAAGCACACCAACAGTCTTAGCAATTTTGCTAGAGATATTATTGATGTGTTCCTTCCAATTTAGATGCTGGTCAATGTATACGCCCAAAAATTTTGTGGATGTTACTTGGGTGATAGGAGTCCCTTCAATAAGTAGAATAGGAAGTTCATTGGGATATTTTTTCTTATGGGATCTGAAGAGGATGTAGTTGGTTTTATCCAAATTTAGAGTAAGTTTATTTGATCGAAACCAATCAACGACTCGGTGAAGCTCAGAATTAACAGTGTCGAATAGGGTATCAATAGATTTATCAGAATGAAATAAGTTGGAATCATCAGCAAATAGTACAAAATACATAGAAGGCGATACATTAGGTAAATCATTAATATAGATTAAAAATAAAAGAGGTCCAAGATTAGATCCTTGAGGGACACCGTGAGAAATGAGTTGTAGATCAGAAGTGCAATTGTTAACAGAAACCAGTTGAAAACGATTTTCAAGATAGCTTACAAACCATTGTAATTGTGTCCCTCTAATTCCATAGTTATAAAGTTTTTTGATCAAAATATGATGATTTACAGAATCAAAGGCTTTAGCTACATCAAGGAAGATACCAAGGGAGTATTCGTTATTTTCAATTGCATTAGAGATTTTGTCTTGTATGCTTAGAAGGGGCATGTAGGTAGAATGACCCTGTTGGAATCCATGCTGAGACTGAAATAGTACTTTCTCTTTTGATAAAAAACTATCTAAACGTGCATACATTAATTTTTCAAATATTTTGGCAAAGAATGGGAGTACAGAAATCGGTCTGTAGTTAGAAACATTGTCCCTCGGGCCCTTTTTATGAATGGGTATGACCTTGGCAGTTTTCAATGCAGAGGGGAATACTCCAGTGGTAAATGAGCAGTTGACAATCTCTGATAGCGGAATTGCAATTTTAGGCAGTGTTAATAGGGCTATGGCAGGGTCAATTCCATCGACTCCTTTACTATGCGTAGTGCGAATGGTATGCGCAAGGTTCATTATTTCACAAGGTGTAGAAGGAATTAATGCTATAGAATGTGCAAGGGGTTGGGATAAGTAGGAGAAAAAAGAGTTAGTTGCAGCAGGTATTTTATTAACAAGAGATTGTGCAATGCCTGTGAAGAAATTATTGAATTTAGTTGCTATAGTCTGAGGGTCAGTAATTTGTTCACCATTTACATTCAATGCAGTAATTACAGTTTCTCTGTTAGTATCTCTATCCAGTATACTCCTCAGAAGACCCCAGGTTTTTTTAAGGTTATTACTATGGATTAAAAATTCGGATGCATAATAATCTTTTTCGGCTTGCAATTTAACTTTCTTAAATTTGTTTCTGTATAGGATGAATTTCCTTTTGTTGGCCTCATTTGGATTTTTTATGAATTTTTTATATAGTTTCGCTTTCTTATTACTAGATTTTACCAGTGCCCGAGTCATCCAGGGCTTTTTTGGGATAGAGTTGCGAGCATAAGTCCTAGTGGAAATTGGAAAAGAATCATCGTAAAGCTTCTTATAATTGCTAAGAAATAGGTCATAGGCCTTATCAGTGTCTAGTTCCGTACAAGCTTCACGGATATCAGACCAGTCCGTAGAGTCTAAGGATTGCAAAAATTTGGCTTTATGGTCATCAGATACTAGGTTAAATGTCAGTGTTTGAGGCTTGTTAGGAGGTTTAATAGGACTAATGGCGGTGCTAGGACAAAATGTCCCCGGACAAAATGTCCCGGACAAAATGTCCCGGACAAAATGTCCCTGGACAAAAAGTCCCCGGACAAAAAGTCCCCGGATAAAATGTCCCTGGATAAAATGTCCCCGGACAAAAAGTCCCCGGACAAAAAGTCCCCGGACAAAAAGTCCCCGGACAAAAAGTCCCCGGACAAAATGTCCCCGGACAAAAAGTCCCCGGACAAAAAGTCCCCGGACAAAATGTCCCCGGACAAAATGTCCCGGACAAAATGTCCCGGACAAAATGTCCCGGACAAAATGTCCCGGACAAAATGTCCCGGACAAAATGTCCCGGACAAAATGTCCCGGACAAAATGTCCCGGACAAAATGTCCCGGACAAAATGTCCTGGACAAAAAGTCCTTGACAGAAAGTCGTAGGGCAAAAATGATGTCACTACACTACGTCGCATAAGGTTTTTGTTTATTATTGAGAATATGAAATGCACGGGCACAAAGGGTTGGTATTAAAATTTACATAGGGTTAGTTTTAGGGTTAGGGTTAGTATTGAGGCTATGTTTAGCATTTAGTATAATTATGGAGAAGGTTAGGCTTAGAAATTTAGACCTTTTTAAATTTTAATACTAACCCTAACCCTAAAACTAACCCTAACCTTAATTTTCCATCAATCTTAGGCCCAATTTAACTTGCTCCAATTTAAATTGCGCAAATTTAAATTGCTCAAATTTAAATTCCTTTTATGAAGGCAGGTCTCTTGTCCTTGATTGGGGGAGACGGTTTGTGTCCGTGCATTTCATATTCTCAATTCTAATCTTAGCCAGCACCTTACTGTTCTTGCAACCTAATCTCGGCGAGATCCTGCCTCTTAGATTAACTTAGAATTATTGTGAAATCCCCAAGGGATCTGTTTAACTCGAATAAGTAATTAATTAACTTAGAATTATTGTGAAATCCCAATGTGATCTGCTTAGTCTGCTGTGAAACCTCAAATGGTCTCTGTTGTGATTAACTGCTTTAAATGTCGTCAAGTTTCTTGTGAACTGCTTTAAATGTCGTAAATTTTATCGTGATTAATCGCTTAATTAAGGTTTTTTGTCGAGTTTTAATTAAACATCATTTTGAATGGATCTTGGCGACGATTTCTGCGATTTCTACCATTTTTAAACAACTTTATGTGACTTGGATTGGAATGGAATTGCCGTTTAATTGCCGTTTGATTTCCGAAACACAACTGTAGAAATATACTAGTTTCCCTATGTTAACCCCGTCATCACTGATGTAAATGTAGGTTAGGTCTAATTTTGTTGCTTAGATGTGCCACATTACATGCAAAAGGATGTAGCCTAACATAATTATGAACTCCATATATTAGGCCTTGTGTATATAAGTGTATTCATTCGTTCATTTCAGACATTTTTATGGCGCCTCTTCAAGCGTTTCTATTCAGAAGCGCTCCCGACCCAACCACTGCTAAAGAGAACAGTCTTGCAACATTGTAGTGTGGTCACTGTGGTGTAGTTAATGTTTAAGGGCCTCAAGCCTTTCGAGTATCCAGGGGCCTAGGGTTGTCATGCTACTGCCTAGTTAGGCTACGTCCTAGGGTTGTCATGCTACTGCATAATAAAATAATTTCTCGACGGATCGATTGTCTCACCAAAAAAAACTTATAACAAGGATAATTTATAAACTATCAAAATAATGAGCGATCCGGATACACACCTTCAAGGCTGCCTATATGTAGGACCAAAAAAGATACTATAAAAAATAGCTGAACGCCTTGGGAAATTTGTACATTTCTGACGCAAGAATCGGAATTCTTCTAAAAGAGTGAACCAAATGCAGCTTGCAATTGGTTGATTTGCTAAGAATGTTCTGTTATATTCAAAATGACTCGTTTTCATGCATTTAGAGAAGGTGGTTCTCTGACAAAAGGACTCTTTTTCTCAATGTAGGTGTGCCTACTGCTAGGCGCCCATGGATGCGCTGGGTTTAGGTAGTGTAGGGACATTACTTTGTCCGGGACATTTTGTCCGGGACATTTTGTCCGGGACATTTTGTCCGGGACATTTTGTCCGGGACATTTTGTCCGGGACATTTTGTCCGGGACATTTTGTCCGGGACATTTTGTCCGGGACATTTTGTCCGGGACATTTTGTCCGGGGACATTTTGTCCGGGACATTTTGTCCGGGACATTTTGTCCGGGGACTTTTTGTCCGGGGACTTTTTGTCCGGGGACTTTTTGTCCGGGGACTTTTTGTCCGGGGACATTTTGTCCGGGGACATTTTGTCCGGGGACTTTTTGTCCGGGGACATTTTGTCCGGGGACTTTTTGTCCGGGGACTTTTTGTCCGGGGACATTTTGTCCAGGGACATTTTGTCCGGGACATTTTGTCCGGGACATTTTGTCCGGGGACATTTTGTCCGTCCACGACTAAAATCAAACCATGCCATGATTGGTAAATGATCAGAGATGTCTTCGATGAGAATAGAAGAATAAATAAGTTTGGTCCAAATGTTAGTGAATATGTTATCTAGTAATGTAGATGTATGGTCAGTGATCCTGGTAGGTCTGGTTATGAGAGGCAATAGATGATGGGCGGTTAGGCAATGGTAGAGATCAGCAGTGGCTTTGTGGCTATTAATTTTCAAGAGATCCATGTTAAAATCACCTAAAATTACTATGTCTTTTGATTTTTTTAGCATATGATCTAAAATGTTGTTAATTTCTTCAGAGAAATCTTCTAGTTTAAGCCCAGGTGGCCGATATATAACTCCAACTGTGGTTGCCCCAGTTTTATGTGCTAGGCGAACAAAAAGACCTTCAAAAAATTGAAAAGAAGAGGAATCTGATCCTATCGAGTCTAGGATTTGGTACGAGATTTCTTCTCTAATCAAGAATCCCACTCCTCCTCCGCCCTTTCCAGATCCTCTGGAACGATGAACAAATTGATAACCAGGCACTTTTATTAGATCAGTATTGGATTCGTTCAACCAGGTTTCTGTTAATGCAAGTATAGATACAGGTAAAGAGTTCAGCAGATCTTTGATTTCATTAATTTTGGGTAAAATGCTTCTTGCATTTACATGCAAAAATGAGAGAGAACATGGAGAGGAGGCTAGCTTTGATCTGAGGGATTGAATAGACGAATATGTACTGTCACATTGCAAATCATTAAAATAGTTGCTATCAGGATCTAGATCAGGGTTGTTTAATAGAGTTCGATTATCATTCTCCTCTGTTAATACCTCTAAGGTTAAGTCTCCTAGGTCTCTTTGAAATCCTACATAGCCATCAGTAGAGGTTTTTAGTATATCCTCACTGGACCCAATTTGTGCTTGGGAAAAAGGGAATAGATTAGCTGTAATAGAGTATTCATTTGTGGAAGATTGCTTCAGGGTATTAGAAATAATGGAGGTAGGGTGTTCAGATATAGAATCACAACTGTCAATTGAAAGGACAAGTTCATGCTCAGTGTTTTCGCTTAAGCTAGGGTTAAATACACCGAAGTGTATGTCTCTCAGCAAGCTGGCAGAGAGGCGTCCAACAACAATAACCTATTTACAGAAGTACATTTAAGTATAAACAGATAAAATTTTAAAATGTAATTTAAAACTGAGATTAGGCTAAGAGGAGTGGAGCAGTAGACATGACAAATAAAAGTGTGGTATAATAAAGGTCCAAATGCCCAATGCCACCATATGAATATGCAGTTAGCAAAAAAGTGGAAAAATAATTAAACTGAATATATAACAATTCATCAATTTACACACATCAAGTTAATTACTTTGCATAGGTGCATTTGAGTCCAATCATCAATCATCATTAAGGCACCAAAGTCAGAGATTAATAAGCTAAAATCAACGAATAACAACAGCTTAGAACTGTACTTAAATTGTTCAATTACTTATCAATGACATCTTGAGTGAATGTATAACATTATTTAGGTCACATATAGTACATGGACCATTCATTCGTTCATTATAGAGATTTATATAGCGCTTCCTCAGTGTTACTACTTAATAAAATCGTGTTTCTGCTACTTTTTGTTGCGTTACGTTTTTGAATCGTCAAAAAACGGTGGCTAAAAGTGGTGTGACTTTTGTTCTGCTTGAAATATTTTGATGAAATCTTGCCATCATGTGTAAATATGAATTGTCTATAAGCCCGTAAAATTTCATTTCGAAATTCTTACTTTTGGTCAAGGTATTGGCAAAAAACCTATAGGGGGTCTTTTTGGGGTACCCTGTATATATATAATTATATAAGAAGCAACGCCGCACCAAAACAGAGACTCGGTATACATGATCCGCTGTGGGATAGGGAACCAATGCAGGACATCTCGCATAATATTATAATGTTATAATCAGTGACTTGGTCAGATTTTGGGATACGACCAATAAGGCGTGCGGCCATATATACGCAGGACCTGCTCCATGCATACATGCAGTAGAGATAAGAGACACGACCGAGTTGGTGAATGCTCTGCATGTGTAATATTATTAAAAATTATATAATAAATCAATATCAGCAATCTGTCAATATCTATATGAATACCGAAAATCCTGAAATTAAACTAAATTAACTAAATGATTTTTAAAAATAAACGCATTATAATTATTAGCTAAATAATTGTTTTATTACTGAAAAAGGTCCTGAAACCCTTTTCCGGATCGTTCTGTCTAAAAATACACTTCCGGTGCTTCTCACGAATGACGTCATGCAGTTTGAAAAGCACCAACTCAACTGACTTCCGAGTTGGTGACGTCATCCTAACTAATTTAATAGGATGAGTCAAAAATTCTAATAATAACGATATAATTATTCGTTGTATAAGTAGTCAATGTTTAATCATCATGCTTGTATCATGAGAGTTAAAGAGTGATATAAGTATATGCACATTTATGGTAGGCCTATTTACTTAGATGCTACACATGATACGATACAATTATTCGTTGTAAATCACCAAAACACTAATACATGCATTGTCATGCAATTTGTATAGGCTATAGAGTATAGATGCATTCAAAGCTTAGCCTATATGTTGCTCTATCCAAGAACTTTTCGGCATATGTACTTTTTAGTTACAATGGTTACAATAATAGCACTAATGATAATTATGGCATGATAGCTACAAGAAAAATAGAAGCAATGGTTGCCCCAATTGCAGCAGTGACATTTCAGAGTCGGTTGTACGAATAGTTTTATATGTAGACAGTGGACTGTTCCAAGAGCGGAGGTCAGCTGTAATTGAAAAAGCGCAACCTCAAGAATTTTTAATGAATGGTGGATTTATAAACATTTCTGGAGCTGGTCACACCTATAGTCCCTTCCAGACTGCACAAAGTGGCTAACGGAGACCTGAATTGCCACAAACAAAACTACCTTTAAACAGTTATAATATCGAAGAATACAGTTTGCACGAATTAAGACTGTCCACTTGCGACCTGTCTCTAATAGTCTTGGGCCAAATTGTCTGGCGTCGAATTGTCTGGTGACGAATTGTCTGGTGACGAATTGTCTGGCACCGAATTGTCTGGTGACGAATTGTCTGGTGACGAATTGCCTGGTGCCGAATTGTCTTGCGCCGAATTTTCTTAAAGTCGAAAGATTCCTATGACATTGTATATATCTCCCACGCAACGGAATACCATTAACACAGAAACTGGGCGTTCTAGGAATTCTTCGAGGAAGGTATCATTTACATATAATTATACGTGAATTGTGTCTAAATGTGATTCATTTACACGCTACTGCATATAGGTATACTAGTATGCATGCTAAAATATGACATATCAATAATGCAAGCATATATTGATATCTGTATGCAGATTAGAAAGAATTTTGCAGCAAATGCACATGTATGCATGAGTAATACGTATACATATATGACGCTGGAATACATATAGTCTTGCATATATACAATTGGGCTATATATTACATAAGGCTATAGGTACATACAAGGTGGACCATAAAAAGATTCTGCACGGTTTTTGCCGATATGTTGGTCAGAAGAAAGAATTTCGAAATGAAGTTTTAGTCATAGTTACAGACAATTCATATTTACACATGATGACCAGATTTCATCAAAATATTTCAAACCCAACAAAAGTTGCGCCACTTTTAGTGAGACCAATCACCGTTTTTTGACGATTCAAAAACGTAACGCAATAAAAAAAAAGTGAAAAAAAAACGATTTCATTAAGTCACATCTCAAATAACTGTTGTGAAATGAACTTGTTGGCGCTTCACAACTGTTCAATGTGCCCACCACCAGTGCCAAACTTCTTTTGAGTCTCTTTGCAAAGTTCTTGACGACCCTGTTGGTGCGTTCCAAAGGCAAATCTTCCCATATATATCAACTCCAATGCGTCCAACAATTCTCTTACCGCTCTTGGCTTTGGTTGCAGATTGTGATATTTCTCCAGCATAGCTTTCCGCAATTGATTATCAATCCATCGGGTTCAAATCCGGAGATTTAGGGCCAATAGCTTTCTCAATGAAACCAGAACGATCAACATCGAGCCGATCTCCGTTCATTCACGCGCAAATCTCTTAACTTTCAGCTCAACTCTTAATTTGTGCACTCTCACTGTTTATCATAGTAAACGATGCTCCAGGCCAGGCCCGGCCCTAGGATTTGCGGGGCCCAAGGCAGAAGCGGTTCCCAAGCAAAAATTTACAGATTTGATTTCCTGTCAATGCGGCATTGGTAGGCTACTAGGCCTATTTAGGTTATGCAAAATCATGGGGCCCGCACTTTGCGCACATGGGGCAAGAGGTGCACTTGCCCTGGAAAATTAACACCGATCTTTTAACAACTAAGTTTTAAGGGACCAATTTCTTTTTCCTCCAAAGAATGAGGTAGCCTAAATGATTCACAAAGTGATAGGAAGAAATTGACAATAGGACCTATTCTAGGCACCTCTGTGAATAATACCCAAATATGTTCTTAATTTCATTTATTGAAGTTTTCAAACTCTTTCTAAACATATCACAGCGACCATTGTGCTTTATCCTCTTCTGCCAAAAAAAATGTAGCCTTCGTGGGCGCCCATGTGCAAAATTGAAGTAAATGGGTTAATGAACGCAAAATGCAATTCAGGATCTTAACACTAATCTAGCAGTTTACAATGAAATCAATAATAGTTATGTTCCATTTAATGATTATTTGAATATCTGACGTCTAAATCAATAGACTAAATAAATTTTATTGCAAATATCGAAGCGAGCATAGGAGAATATAGGCCTAACAAAAAGTACTAATGGGTCATAACTCACTTTTTAACAATAATATTTACGGTTTTCTGGACCAAATTAAATCTCGATGTATATCCTACATTTGTACACACAGTGGCGTAGGCAAGGGGGGGGTTTCGGGGGTTAAAACCCCCCCATTGGCTCCGAAAAAAAAGATTTTTTAATGTTATTTTTCCATTTAAGTAAGAAAAAATAGCAAAAAAAACAGGGTTTCCGACCATAAAACCCCCCCCATGAAAAATTCCTGGCTACGCCACTGTGTACACAGGTAGTGGTGTGGCGTCCATTCAAACGGGCAGCGGTGGTGATGTCTCTCATCCGAACAATTAATTGAAAACTGAGCAGGGTCGAGGTCATAGGCCTACACAGTTAATAATCATAATTTGAATACAGTCATTTAAGTTTATATTTAAAACAGTAGCATATATACGTAGCTTCAGCGTAGTCGAGTTCTTCCCAGCATTAGGCCTATTCTATCACATTCACGCGGCAAATTGACTGCCAGCATTGTTGTTATGCCGACGTAACCAGGGTCAATATTAAGTATTATCTCAACAAAGAAAAATTATTGCCAGCAGCGCGGGGCCCTGGAAGCGCGGGGTCCAAAGCGGCTGCCTCGCTCGCCTTGCCCTAAGGCCAGGCCTGCGTTGCTCCTAGCCTTATATCTCTGGGATCTTGCTCAAGAGGTGTCTGAATACACATTTTGTCTGTCATTGACACTTCGGCCATTTTCATATTTTAGAAAATTGAAATTTATTACTTTAATAGCAAAATTATTGATCTGACAGATTCTTTATTTGCCAACTTGATTGTCATCTTTTTAAGGGACTTCACAATGACGTGCAGCTACGCTTGTACCCTGTTTCTTTTTAAAATAGTAATAATAATGATAATCTGGCAATGTTAAGGCTATTTGATAGCAATCATTTGAGATAATACATAATAAAGTCGCGTTTTGCTACTTTTTGTTGCGTTGCGTTTTTGAATCGTCAAAAAACGGTAAGTGGTCTCACTAAAAGTGATATAGCTTATGTTCTGGGTGAAATATTTTTTATGAAATCTGATCATAATGTGTAAATATGAATTGTCTTTAAGCCTGTAAGATTTCATTTCAAAATTCTTACTTCTGGCCAAGAATGGCAAAACATCTCAGTGGGGTCTTTTTTGGCCCACCCTGTAAATAATCTTCTGATAGCGTTCTTGATAACGTCGACGTTATCCTTTGCATGTGCGTCTATGATAGTAGATGGGGGCATGTATGGGGTTGATGGGGGTATGGGCTGAGAGTGGACCTCTGCAGCAGCTGCCGCGGTAGAGACCAGCGGCGGCGGTGGTGGTGGCTGCGATGGTGGTGACGACCCGGTCATGGCGGACGCTGGGGGCCGTGCGGCAGCACCGTCAGCGGCGGTGGCGGTGGCGGCGGCGGAGACGACGCAGATAGCCGGGTCAGACGCGGCGCTTGTATCGCCCCTGAACGGCAAACATTTCGCCAGATTCGCCTTGACAGCTATATAAACAAGCAGGCGTATTGACAGGATATGCAGTTTCAATCGTACACGGCGCGGAAGAGGAGGAGGAGGAGGAAGATGAGGAAGAGGAGGAGGAGGAGGAGGAGGAAGAGGAGGAGGAGGAGGAATACGAGGAGGAGGAGGGAGGAAGAGGAGGAGGAGGAGGAGAAGGAGGGGAGGAAGAAGAGGAGGAGGAAGAGGAGGAGGAGGAAGATGAGGAGGAGGAGGAAGATGAGGAGGAGGAGGAGGAGGAAGATGAGGAGGAGGAGGAGGAAGATGAGGAGGAGGAGGAGGAGGAAGAGGAAGATGAGGAGGAAGATGAGGAGGAGGAGGAATACGAGGAGGAGGAGGAGGAGGAAGAGGAAGAGGAGGAGGAGGAGGAGGAAGAGGAGGAAGAAGAGGAGGAAGAAGAAGAGGAGGAAGAGGAGGAGAAGGAGGAGGGAGGATGATGAAGCGATCTGCTTCGATCCTCATCTGTCTATGAAAAGCAATCGCACGCTCTTCTGTCTTTGATTTCAACTGTTTTCACACGATTTAGACCTCACACAAAAGTCCAAATAGGCTATATATTTATGTATATTATGCGTCTAATATATATATATATATATATATATATATATATATTATATAGATACTATATATAAATATACACGTAATATACACTATATATAAATATACATGTAAATACAATAGCGCATGTACCTGAGTCTAATTACATGTTATTTTGATTTTGATGCATGCATATCAGCCGGTATATAGGCTACGCGAGAGAATGGTGTCCTGCGCTCACATGTTAAATATACATGATTACGTCGTTATCTAGATGTGAGTTTAAATGAATCTCTGGCTGGATGCGTGTATGTACTATTTGTAGCCTGCAGAGGATTTCCGGCGGTTGTATCCTCATCGCATCGAATCTGACAGATGCATGGAATTAACTGCGCGCCGAGAAATAGTGCCAGGCTTTCCGGGATATTATAGAAAGAGCAATTAAGGCATCCATTTTGTGCGCCTCTCTGTGTGTGTTTGTGTGTCTGTGTGTCTGTGTGTCTGTGTGTCTGTGTGTATGTGTGTCTGTGTGTGTGTCTGTGTGTGTCTGTGTGTCTGTGCGTCTTTGTGTGTCTGTGTGTGTCTGTGTGCGTCTGTATGTGTATGTGTGTCTGTGTGTGTGTCTGTGTGTCTGTGTGTGTGTCTGTGTGTGTCTGTGTGTCTGTGCGTCTGTGTGTGTCTGTGTGTGTCTGTGTGCGTCTGTGTGTGTATGTGTGTCTGTGTGTGTGTCTGTGTGTGTCTGTGTCTGTGTGTGTGTCTGTGTGTGTCTGTGTTTGTGTGTGTCTGTGTGTATGTGTGTCTGTGTATTTGTGTGTGTATGTGTGTCTGTGTATTTGTGTGTGTATGTGTGTCTGTGTATTTGTGTGTGTATGTGTGTCTGTGTATTTGTGTGTGTATGTGTGTCTGTGTATTTGTGTGTGTCTGTGTGTGTCTGAGCGATGTTGGATTTGTTTTTCCATTTCATTCAATATTATTGTATGCTCTTTGTAATATTGTATGTCCATGCTTTTTCTACGCTATGCCTGCTGAATTTATTTTTTGCATGGATTCATGTAGGCATGTATGCAAATATGCATGCATGCACATGTAGGTATGCTTGTTTGTATGACATTGTATGTGCACATGTATGCATGTATTGTGTATATGTATGTATACATGTATGCATGTATGTATGTATGTATTGTATGTATGTGTGTATGTATGTATGTATGTATTTATTATGTCTGTATGTGTGTGCATGTATGCTTTAAATGTGCATGTATGCATAAAATAAACGATGAGGATAATACGGTTGTTTACGCAAGGCTATGGCAACGCCCAATACACGTGGTCCCAAAATGGATGGTGGCTGGATAGTGCTGCAGAATTGCGAGGAAATTATTGACAGATTTATTGAGGAGCGTAGAAAGCAACCGAACAATTCTGTTCGGATGGCTTAGTGCCTTCAAACTCGGCCACTTGCTTCTTCTTTTTGACCTGTATGGTTTCCTTGGTTATTTGAGTTATGCAATGTGCATATCTACATATGGTTGCTACTGTCTTCTTGGCGTCATAGTGTAGGCCTACATATTCATGACATGTACGCGGAGAATTGCGGCTGCAGTAATTCGCTTCTACATGTGGAAAAAATAAAGTCATCCATATTAGGCTACTGAAAGTCTAAAGACTTTCGATCTCTTCGGGTAAAGCCATATTTAATACTATATTATTACACGTTAAAAATATGAAGATATTGCAACTGCTCTTGATAATTACTTAGGGTTTGTTTCAGATTCCGGTGATCAGTTATAAACATTTATAATTTACAATCGTTAGTCATGCTTGTCAGCCGAGTATTCTTCAGGGGATGAATTATTAACGTCTGCAAGTAAAAGTAAAAGTAAAACTGTTCTTGGCGAACGAGGCTGATTTATGGTTGTTGCTGGTCCCATAGATTTATTCACAACTAACTTTCTATTTCTCTTTCACTTTATTTGTCTTTGTCTTTCCTTTCGTTTTTCTCTTTGTCTGTATGTCTGTCTGTCTGTCTGGAATTTCTCTGTCTATCTCTCGATCTCTCTGTCTATCTCTGTTTCTCTGTCTCTGTCTGTCTGTCTCTCTGTCTGTCTGTCTCTGTCTCTATCTCTGTATCCGTCTGTGTGTCTCTCTCTTTCTCTACCTCTGTCTCTCCTGTTTCTTCCCCTTCGGCTTAGTCACTTACTTCAATTCTTTCTCGTGAGCTTGCCACCCTCTTTATCAAACAGTGCACATATCGACTAAAGACTGCAGCAGCATAGCTAAGCTTATATCATATTGACTGAGTTGGTTACTGTGGATATATACGATGCAACGTCGATGCATGTTGTACATGCCCTCTCGGTTGTTGTATTGCCCCATGTAGCTACAGAAATTGCCATCGATAATTTGCAGCCATGAGTTGCACACTGGTGTCGTCCTGTCGAGACTCGTGCTATTGCGATCCTTTATTTTTATTTACGTGGTTTTACTCATGTGCAACTTGTGTGTGGTAACCTAATATATTAAGTCGTGAACGTTGCATAAATAAGAAACCCATCGTGAGGCAATTATAAAAATGTCAAATAGTCCGCTTGCACTTATGTATGTAATAATTTTGTAATATGTATATCCAATGTTTATAAGTTATTTGTGTTTGTGCGTGTGTGAGTGCATGTGTATACTGTATATAGGCCAATGTATGTGCATGTATGTGTATCTATATGAATAGTGAGATAAACACGCATTCTAGACCACCCCATAT